>JAJHSJ010000015.1:22952088-23159713 GCA_021015155.1 Magnolia officinalis
CTTTCTTCATTATGATTTCTCACTTCAATGAGCATTCAAAGCTCCTATTGATAAATAACATGAACTTGAGCCTCCTCTAGAGTATAGATACCAAACCTATTGGCAAATCCAAAGTCTCGAGTAATAGCATCCATTCACTACAAAAAAAAAAAAAAAAAAAAAAAAAAAAAAAAAAAAACAGGGAAACGCCAACGGCTAAAAACTGTCGGCAATAACCTTCCCCCGATGGCTTTTAGCAGTCGGAAGGCCCGTCGGTAAAGGGGGCATCTGCGTTGCTCGCGGGTCTTCGGCTATAACCGTCGGCCTTTCCGACGGAAAAGTTTGACGGCCAAAGCCGTCGGCGTTTGCAATTAGCCATTTCTTAAATTCAAGTGCAACCATTCACTGGTGGCTGTAGCCATCTGCATTTCTCATAAATTTAAAAAAAAAATAATTGCCTAATCAACACAAACATCCAAAACTAGATATACCCATTTTCTCCAAAGCCCTAAACCAACCTATTTGAGAAGGTGAGTCTACACAAGAAAAAGAAAAAAATCAAAATCAGAAATATCACCCAAATTCCAAACATAAAATTTGTATTTCCATAAAACACCATTGTATGTGCATTGGCCCTAAACAGACGAATCTAAAAGACATTCAGTTCATATTTATGATAGCAATGCACTGCCAAAAACAAAATCAAACTGACTAATACATGCTTTGAGCAATGCATTTTTAAAAGTTTGAACACTAATTGACTGAGTTAAAGATTTTTTCTTTTTTGAAAGTACCTTGGTTAGAGGAATCCTTGGGGTTAGTGTCTTGAATGGGTTTTGATGCTTCCATTCCTTTTCCTCAAGGGCCTGTTTGATTTTCCAGGATCCCGGTAAATCCCTGGTAAAGAAATAATTATTACTTTTTCACGTGTTTGAAAATGAGTGAGTAATTCCACCTAGAAAACCGATCTAAAAATGTGAACTTAATCCGTGGGCCCCACCATAATGTATATAACATATCCGTATTGTCCATCTTTTTTATTAGAATATTTTAGGGCCTAAGCCGAAAAAAGTAGGAAGATCTAATGCTCAATTGGCCCACATGAAAGGAAACAATAGACTTAATTTGTCCACCGTTGAAAGTTGATTCTTTTACTGGGCCCACATTGAAAGTTGGATTGACCAACATGCCTTCCTCCTTCCTAGCACATGAAAACAGTAAGTTCACATTCAAAGAGTTGAAAAGGACTCAGAATTATAGATTTTGATGAGACAGGATTCTGAACATCATGGACTGATTTTTATCATTTCGAACTCCTTGATCTGATAGGAACTGCAATGGATGAAGGATGACCTGGAATTCCTCCAGATTACAAGTTCCTAACCCTTCAATCACAGGCTTACGCATAGATAAGGTGAAGAAAACAACGACCAAAACTGGATGACTAAAAAAGCAAAAATGAGTATGTAGTCAGATACTTGTAACATGGTCATACTTGTAAGTTTGCGAGTAGTTACCAATCTTTGTTGTGATCGTCTCCTGAGAATTTGCATTTTGAGGATCTGCCGAACTGATCCTTGTAAAACTTGACACCCATATGCATACTCGGCTAACATAGAAAAATAGTCTAACAATCAGATTGACTGGATAATCCAAGAGAGGACTTGACCAAGAGTAGGATCCCACCTGTATTGCAGGGTTGTGCACACAACATTTCTTCCATACAAACACAACCTTTTTTTTTTTTTTTCGAAAGGTCAATTTTCGGTCAATTTTTCGAAAGGTCAATCAAACACTACCATATATAGCTCGCTGCCAAATCACCCAACATGACACTGAAGTTGATGAGTATTGATTGGTTGGACTCCCATGTATTTTCATTAATTTACATAATAACGTATGCGTGCCTAATGAGTATTGATTCTTTATCTTATAGGAGCACCTGACTCCTGAGAATCCCATAAATTAAGAAGTCCCATCTCTCTTAAAGTTGCCATGTGAAATTCATAGCTTTTTCCACTGTGGTCCATCACTTATTGATAGCACAATGTTGTCAAAATCGCTACCGTACCACAAATTGTAAGATTTTCTGATTTTCTTAAATTATCAAAAAAAAAAAAAAAAAAAAAAAAATCTCAAAAATATATAAATGGAAAATTAAAAGCTCATCAATCATCCATTTCCCATCAACTTGCACCTATAAGGTAATACATGTCATGATATTGGTAATTGAGAACATGTATATGGATGCAAATCATGACAGTGTATAAACGGCATTGTAGTCTTCCTGAACTGAGACAAGGATATTCATGAAGGAATTACTCAACTTCTGTTTAACATGAATCTCTTAAACAAAAGGAGAAGAGAAAACTATTAGGCGAAATCAAGTGACCCATGTACCAAAAACTGCAAGAAATGCAAGCACGCCCAAGGAAAGGAATCAAATATAAGTTTGGGAACACATTCTCAAATTAAATTCAACATAACATTGACCATCAACATTTATAACATTCCTCCATATCAAAGACCAGTTAGACTTTCAATGATGGCAACTTCAACCATTTGTACTTTGCGAGTATTACGATTTCTCTAAATGCATCCGGTACAATTTTTTGAACTTTCCGAATATAATTAAGCAAGACCAAGCAAGAGTATCTTTTCATAGACTGGTAGAGTGGCAGAAATATGGTTGCACGAAGCGTGAGGCAAGCAAGACAACAGATTCAGATGTAGGAGCAGGGAAGCGTCTGTCTGCAAATGTTATCAAGTGTAAATGTCTAGGAAGTGGGACATGAACACGAGTCTGAAGCATGATTCGAAGCAAGAGCGGCACCTGTTACAAGGATCCTGCAACTAAGGTTGAAGAAGGGCGGGGTTTGGAATCTTGGTTGGTTTCAATAACCTGAATTTGAAAGGGAGTTTTTTGAGTAATAAACTGAGCAGGCAGGTACTGGCATCACAGAAAAAATAAAATAAAATAAATAAATAAAGCAAAAATAAAGCAAAAAAAAAAAAGAAGAAGAAGGAAAAAAAAAAAGAGGATTAAAGGATTAAGCACTCAAGATATGATTATTAACTCGTGAAAGCAATAAGGAAAGATGGAATGATCTTAAAAAGAAAAAAGAAAGAAAACACCAAATGCAATTAAAGATAATAAATGGGGTTGGAACATATATACCGTAGCCAATTCATAAACATGAATGTATTAAACGAAACTCAAGGGTGAGATGCCAGACCTGTAAGGGTTCGGCCCAGTTAAGAGCTCCAGCAGCAAAACTCCAAACCCATAGACATCGCTCTGTCTCTATCATTCAAAAGGTAGCCTACAAAGAAAGAATGATGAGTGTGTTTTGTTATCAGTTTGTGTACACGAGAGAGAGAGAGAGAGAGAGAGAGAGAGAGAGAGAGAGAGAGAGAGAGAGAGAGAGAGGTTAATCCCACCTTCTAACAAGAGCAACATCAGGATGGAGAAGTGAGAGAACTTGGAGAGGGATTTGAACACGAGTCTCATTTTAATATTTCGAAATGCAGACCCTATCTCTAGATCTAGCAAATCTCAATGAAAAAGGGAAAAAATATCCATAGAAATGAATTGAAACGCCTTGAGTTTGGATGCCTATAAGTTCTTTAATTTGTGACTTACAGGTAGGTCACTTACATGTGAAAGTCACTTACATGTAATCCTGTTTGGATTTAGGTTGTAAGTCACTCACAGGTAAGTTGGTTTTTATATTTGGGTAACCTATAAGTTACTTACAGGTAAGAAGCTTTATATTCACATCGAACCAAGTTTAGCGTAGGGAATCATTCCAATTTGTTATGATTACATTAAAAAAAAAAAACTTGGCACCAAATATACAATTTTGTTAGGCCTATCTAGATAAATGTTCAAGCCAATTCTTAAGCTAAAACAATCATCAAGTTAGCCATAAAAGTGGGCCCACTGATTCAAAATACCTATAATATAAAGCAATAACTTAGTATAAGAATTGGTAGGAAACAATTGGAAAATTTTAATTGTGCTCATTAAGAAATCTTTTTGTTGTAGCTAGATGATTGGGTTCTTTGCCGGATTTACAACAAGAAGAATGACTATAAGAAAATAGTGCAACACACTAAAGAAACATCCCACAAAGAGACTATGGATTCTTTTGAGGCCATTGAAGATATTAGATCAGCCAGAACTCTATAAGCAAATGTTGATAACAACCCATTTATAGAGTTGGATCGTATATGATTTGAATTGTTGGAAGCAACTCTGCTTTCTCACTCAACGCCAATCTTGAAAGCCTTAATAGAGCCTGATCATTGTATAATTTATGGGACTACACACGAGATGGTTTAATAAAATAAAAATGGTCCATCTTAATGGGCAATGGCTAAATAATAAAAATTAAAAATATAAGAGCAATGGTCCACCATGATGGACTAGACCATGGGACCCGCCTCGATGTATGTTTCAACAGTTCATTATGAGGCATGGCCCGAAAAAAAAAAAAAAAAAAAATCCAAATCTTAGATGAGCCACACCACAAGAAACAACAGTAATTGAATGCCCACCAATAGAATTTCTTGTGGGCCGCAAAAGAGTTGGATCAAGCTTATATTTATGTTTTCCCTTATCTATGTATGAGTGACCTTATCAACAGGTTGGATGGCAAATAAACATAACAATGGGCCCTATGTAGTCTTTAATGGTGGACGTTCAATCATCACTGTTTCCTGTGATGTGACCCACCTGAGATTTGGATTTGCCTCATTTTTTGGCCCAAGCCCTAAAACGAGATTGCAGAAGTGATGGACAGTGGATATATCAATACATAAGGTGGGCCCCACTGTCACGGCCTCACCGAATCGGGCGGATTCAAAAGCAAGAAAAAAGAAGAAGCTTGTAACCCTAGCAACCGGAGGGAGGTGTAGAGAGAGAGCTGATTGCAGAGACGGAGAGAGAGAGAGAGAGAGAGAGAGAGAGAGAGAGAGAGAGAGAGAGAGAGAGAGAGAGAGAGATTGGAGCTGATTGCAGGTACACTGTTGGTGCATTTCTCCCCCTTTCCCTCTTTTCAAAAATCCAAACGCTGAGCCTGTAAGTCACTTACAGGGAAGTGACTTCTCTCCCCCAACCCCCTGCAGTTTCCTGGAAGATTTGCCTGTAAGTGACTTACAGGTAGGTGAATTTCCTCCCCCAAACACCACCTGTAATTGACTTCCCTGTAAGTGATTTACATTTTACCCAACTTACAGGCATCCAAACAGGCCCTTAGGAACCACTGAAACAGATCTCAAGCCCTAAAACAATACAAAATCAAGAAAACTGCACTGAATCGAAGAACAAAAACAACATATCTCAAGCCCTAAACAGTACAACTACCAAATACTGAAATCTTCGGAGAAGCAGAAACTATATAACATGAATGCAAAGAAAAATGGAAAAAGAAAGCATCTTCTCACTTCAATCTTCTGAAATCCAAACCCAAGCTCTAGATCTAGTAAATCCCCACCATAACCAGTAAAATAAAATTAAATTAAAAAACTCGCAAAGCGTAGAGATCAAGATACCTGATGGGTTATCGAATTGCTGCGGCTGGAAAGAGCCCAAGGCAGCCTTGAGGGTGAGAGAGAGCAGAGGAGAGGGATTTGGGTGAGAGATCGATATGAAGAGAGAGAGGAGAGGGAGGGGATTAGGGCGACAGAGAGAAAGAGGCGAGGGATTTGGGTGAGAGAGGAACAGACAGAGAGAGCAGCGGATTTGGGCGAGACGGAAGCAGACAGCATAGTAAACTCAGTGGAGCCCTTATACATTAGATAAATCCACTTCGTCAATCCACTTTAAAAGATAATTTCAGGGATTCAGACAAAAAATGAAGCATATCCAGTGGACCACACCACATAAAATCATTATTTCAATTATTTTAATGGTCGGTGCTATGTGGCCCCATCATGATCTATGTGTTTTATCTGCACCGTCCATCCATTTTTAAACATCAATTTAAAACTCCATGCCAAAAATGAGCAAAGAAAAGTCCCGGGTGGACCACACCATGGGAAAACAGTAGTGATTGAACGTCTACCATTAAAAACCTCCAAAGTCCTGTGTAATGTTTATTTCACATCAAACCTGTAGATGAGGTCATACAGACCTGGATGAATAATGGTGACAGTTCAATCAACACTGTGTGGCTCACTTGAGATTTTGATCTACCTAATTTTTGTATTGAACGTGTCAAATTATCTGAGAAAAATGGATGGACGGCATATACGAGACAATACATCATGGTCGGGTCCACGGAGCACTGACCACTGGCCATTGAGCAGCCATCTTTCAGACGCCGCTTTCCTCCGGACGGGGATTAGATAATGGCAGGTTGAGCAGAGAGAGTTGCTAATGAAGCGACATCACCAAGTTCTATGAGACCCACCACGATATAATTGTTTTATCCACATCGTTTATCCATTTGGAGAGATCGTTTTATGCCATGAGACAAAAAAGATGAGTCAGATCCAAATTTGGAGTGGACCCCACCGCAGAAAATAATGAAAAGAGTGACTCCCACCATTGAAACCTTTGTAAGGTCCAACATGATCTTTATCTAAGATCTAACCTGTTCATGAATTAAGACAGACATGATAGAAGGGAAAACATAAATTTCAGTTTGATCTAAAACTTTTGTAGGCATTAGAAACTTTTAATGGTGTGCGTCATTCTCTCCATTTTCTATGGTGGGGTTTACTTGAGATTTGAATATAACTTATTTTTTATCTCATACCCTAAATTTATATCTCCATATGAATGAGCGGTGCGAATACAGCACATACATTATGATGGGTACCACGGAACTTAGTGACATTACTTCATAGTCTCGAGCGGTAGCTAATCCGCATCCTTTGTGAAAGCCTAGTCACATCCATTGTTGAGCCAGAAAAAGAGGCCAAAAGTGAGCAGGATCCGAGATTCAAGTGGCCCCACAAAAGAAAAGGGTGGTTAAGGAAATTACTACCGTTAAAATCTCTTTGAGTTCGTTAGTGATGTTTGCATGCCATCCATACCGTTAATAACATCATTCCTATTGGGATGAACCAAAACACAAATATTAGCATGATTGAAAACTTATGTGGCCATGTGAATATTTCAACAGTAGACGTTCGATTATCACGTTTTCGGCCCCCTTAAGCATTGGATCCAGTTCATTTTTGGCCCCATATCTTAAAATGAACACACAAAAGGGATGGACGAGAGGGATTTCTCACAAACATCTAAGTGCCCCGCAAGGCTTTGGCAGGAAATCCGCGGCCATCTGCTTCCCGTGCTGACGCTCGTCGAGTTACTGAATTTACAGTTCAAAGCAAATAAAAGTTATATGGCCCACAATGATGTATTTATCATATCTACACCTTTCATCCATTTGGTGAGAACATTTTAGGTCTTGATTCAAAAAATGAGTAATTTAATATTCAAGTGGACCACACCCCTAAAAGTAGTGGGGACAATGATTCTCACCATTAAAACATTCGTAGGGCCCACTGTAACTTTTACTCACCATCCATTCAGTTCTTCGGTGACCCCAAAAGGGTTTCAATGGCAGGCGTTCAATCCCTCACTGCTTTTTACATTGTGGTCCATTTAATGTTTGGATCTATCTTATTTTTCAGATCAAGCCTTATGACCAACTTACCAAGTGGATGGACGGTTTGGATATAAGTCATGCTTCGTGATGAGACCCACGAAACTTAGTAACGTCAACCCAAAGTTAGGTTGTTGCCAGCCAATCCGCTGTCGTTATGCTGGGGGGAGCCAGAGACAGACAGTCTAGTTAAGGCTCTGTGGAGCCTAACATGATGTATGTTATTTACCCACTCTCCATCTATTTCTACACTTTATTTCAGGCCACCATCATAGAAAAGAGGCAAATTAAAGCGCTGAGTGGGACACCATGTATCAAGGGTAGACACTCAATATATAGTGTTTCTTGTGGTGTGCTTCGGCCTTTGACCTACCTACTTTTTTGGCTCATTTCATAAAATGAGCTTTCAAAATGAATGGACAGCTTAGATAATATATATATATAGAGAGAGAGAGAGAAATGCTCACACACAAGTAGTTGGACCGTGAGTTTTGGTCCAACTAGCCGGGCATTTAATGTTAATAAATGTTGTATCCGGAAAATTATTTTAAAAAAGAATATGATCGGCCCCACCATGGTGTTAATGGGAAATCCACCCCAATCATCACATGATTCACCTCACGCTGGACCCATGGTCTGAAAATCAGCTCCATCCATGGTTAAGGTGGACCACACAGCTAAAAATAGAATACAAGAAGAGCTTATCCTCCAAATTGCCTTCCTTGGCATGGCCCAGTTGAATCATGTATAGTCATGATTTCTTGGACATCAAGCCTAACTTTTTGTATGGCATATAATGGTTGGAGTGGATTTCCAAGGCCCAACTGGGTGGGCCCTGTAAAAATCAAGGGTTGACGCCTTTCCCAATTGTTTCCATTTGGTATGGCCCACTCATTCACGAATTAGCCTAGGATTTTTTCTGTGGACCCAACATGTGATTAAACATATAATGATCGGAGTGGATTCCACACACATATCACAGTGGCCCCGTTAAAAGATGAAAGGTTGAAGTCGATGAGGCACTTGTTGATTCCAAGAAAATTGGTACGTTACTGAGAATGGACAGCAGTAGATCAGGTGTTACCCGGGTAACATACCAATAGGTGCTTCCTTAACCGTGGGACCCACTTTGATATATTTGTTGTATATCCACACTGTCCATCAGTTTTTACAAATCATTTTAATAGATGGTCCCAAAAATTAAACGGATCCACCTATCAAGTGAGCCCCACCACAGGAAATAGTGAACATTGAACGCCCATCATTAAAACCTTCCTATGGCCCACCGTAATGTTTATTTTCCATGGCCCACCGTACCCAAAAATTAAACGGATCTACCTATCAAGTAAGCCCCACCACAGGAAATAGTGAACATTGAACGCCCATCATTAAAACCTTCCTATGGCCCACTGTAATGTATATGTGTGTGTGTGTGTGTGTGTGTGTATATATATATATAAACGTGATCCAGAACTTCCGTCACCCTAACAAGTTTTCAATGGTGGGGTTTAATCCTCTTTCTGTGGCGTAGTCTACTTTAGCTTTAGATCTCCCTCATTTTTGGCCTCATGCCCTAAAAATGTTATGTTATGATAAAATAGATGGATGGTATGGATATAACATATACATCACAATGAGGACCATGTAGCTTTGCCACATCAACACATTCGGCTGTGTGTTCCCCGCCTTGCCATCCGAGTCTTTCTCGGAACCAACACACACCTTTCATCTTTTGATGTGGCACATCATGATGTTTACATGAGATCCACTAGGGCACTATTTTCTACCGTGTGATCCACTTTATTCATGGATGCATCTGATTTTTTGCCCCTATGACCATTATGGGGCAACTCATCTGATGGTTGGTGTGGATTTCATATTAACTCCACCGAGGGTCCCACCCAAGCCATCAAGTCCTTTTCCTATGGGAAACAACTTTCCCCGAAACAAATTTATTAGCATTAATTACGCAACTAGTTGGACGGTCCAACTAGTTGTGTGTGAGCATTAATCATATATATATATATATATATATATAGTCCCAGTCTTCTGCGCACCGTGTCGCACGGAGCTTAACTACGAGATCGTATAAGAGCCGTTAGATCCCCTTCATCGGCTGGCATTCAGCATTCCAACACAGGAGAGTCTCCATAGAGATGACTCGTGCGCCAGTATTTTTGGACGCACGCGAGCTCCTCCTGAAGTGACGTCTCCAAGTTCTGTGGGCCACACCGTGAGGGGATTTTTGTATCTACACCGTCCATCCAATTGGAGAGACCATATTAGGGCATGATCCAAAAAATGAATCAGATCCAAAGCTCGAGAGGACCCCACCACAAAAAAAAAAAAAAAAACAGAGGGGGAGAGTGACGCCCACCGTTAAAAAGTTTTGAGGGCCACGACAGTTTTCGTTCAGAAAAATATTTGTGATTTAAGTTTATCTTAGTAGGAATGACATTATGAATGGTATGGATGGGATATAAACATTATGGTGAACCCAGGGAAGTTTCAATGGTAAGAATTTACCTACACACGTTTTACTAACGTAAGGCATACTTAAGCTCTAGATTTATATCATTTTTTAGCCCATCATCTAAAATGATCTTTCAAAACCGATGAACGTGGTGGATCTTCCCTAAACATCACGATGGACCCCACCTTACTTACCATGTCAGGAAGTTCCTTTGGAATCCCTGCCGGCGAGGTCATCTCCTATTATTGGTAACGTGGCTAGACTGTCACCTAACAGAGGAACTTCCAAACATAGTTTTCTTGGATTTTGTTTTCTGGGTTTTTTCTAATTCATGCTTCTCTCTTTATATTTGTTTGATATCTGGAATTTCTAGTTTTATTAAGTTGACTAATTCTGCCTCTCTCTCTCTCTCTCTCTCTCTCTCTCTCTCTCTCTCTCTCTCTCTCTCTTTTCTTTCTCTGTTTAGAAAGTTGCAGGAGGTTCTTCCCCCAGTCCTGGTCTCTCCATTGTGGGACCACCTGTTAAACAATCTGGATGATGGGTTATTGTGGTCTGTGTTGAACTAAAGTGCAACACACCGGTTAGAATGATCTTCTTTTTTTTATTCCATTTCCATTATTGACAATTTGTGTTTTCTCCTCATTCTGTTTTGTGAAGGTTTTATGTATCTTATATATGCCCATATGCACAACACACATGGATCGCTAAAGATTATAAGGTTTTTTTTTCCCCATCTTTATGTGATTTCCTACTCTATCATTCTGAATGTCTTTGTAATTGTATCATTCGTTTCTCAATAAGACTTATTTGCACTTTTTTTTTCTTTTTTTTTGTGAGTGAGTAGGGATTGCAGGATAAAATAAAATTGGTTGCTATTGATCTGTAAAATAGGCCTAATTGGTACAAGGAGAAGGTCTACCCTGGAAATAAGGTCCTACTCTGTGAACACTTCATGTTTTTTGAATCTTCTTGATATATGTGGCTGTGAAACTGATGAAGGGATTACTGGCTTTTTTATTTTGTTTCTTCTATAAGAATGGTTTGTAAATTTCTGGGAATGCAATGGAGGATGTGGGTTTAAGGGTAAAATTATTTCTGATGGGTACAAAAAATTTGAATAAATAAGAGAAATAGGGCTGTGAATGACAATCTCATTAGATGGGGAGCATTTTTAGGACAAGTGGTACAAGGGTGAAAGCTTGCAATTGCAAACAAATGAGAGGAAGCATTTTACCTATTGATGATACTAATAAAAATTATTTTTTCTACTAACAAAAAAATCAAATAAAATTTTATTTTTTCGTGCTTGAAAAGAGGATAGTTTGATAATAAATGAGGTAAATACGTATTACTGCAACTCCCAATCCACGGGGCAGAGGATTCTCCAAAACACATGTTACAGTAAGGACTTGTTGATTGGTTTGAAGGAATTCTGTTTATGATGGTAGAAATAGATGGGATTATTGGTACTACTAACTAAAATCCAAAAATAAATCATGTAGGTGGATGAGAAAGAAGAAAAGAATAAGTTTTTACACAAATATAATTGAAAGAAGTGGATTTTTTAGGGTTTCTCCTTCTCCAAGTGAATATTTTCATTAACATTAATATCAATATTATTATTATTATTTTATTCAAATTTATCACTTCCATTAACATGTATATGGTCTAAAGGTCTTCTTATATACCTCATATGTGGATTTATTCAGGTTATCAATTTGAGCTTGTTGATCCCACAATCCATCTTTATCGTTGATCTTGGTTTAAATACTCACCACCACCACCACCACCATCATTATCAAACCCTTACCTAACTTATTGGGTCAGCAACATGAATCCTGTTACTCTGTCTCCATCATCATCTTGGTTGAAACACTGAGAAGTATGCATTTAAACCATTGGATGGTCCCAATCTTCCATCATGATTGTACCCTTGATGGTCAAGGGTTGAATTGTCTAAATATCAGTTATAGACATTTGGAACTTGTAGCACTCTGTTTGTGACTTGTTGATGGGCTTGATATGCCAGCCAATGGCCTGATTTTTTCAATGGATCAGCTTACGAGATCATTTGGGCAAATCTAATGATGCTGTGAAAACTGGATGCACCAATTCTCTGCAGCTCCCAACAAAACTTGCACGTCTTGAGTTGATTGTTAGTACCTACCCATTACTAGGATTTGCATGCCCTTCGCCTTTTTAAGAACTATTGACGGAAGCCAACATGCGTTCCATGGATTTCTTTTACCTGTTAGATTGGTAGACCATTTCACTTCTTCATTAAAAAAAAATGCCACTTTCTCATTTGCTTCTTCGTGATTCATGTCTTCCCTTGCTTTCAATCAGCTTCCTGATTTTCTACTTCCTCCATTTTGTTTCAAGCTTTTGATTTGCGTATGTGGTAGTCAAAAACTTATTAACTAGGCATCCTGAGTTTCTAACTAGGCATATTAATCTGGAAATTGATAATTTATAATTGTCTTGTTATTGTTGATTTGGCCCGTTTAATTTTTTTTTAAATCTGAAATAGAAATATTGATTTTTGTTAAGAGTTGTATTCATTTACTAACTTTTATACAATTTCACGATAAACTATACCAAAACTTTTTTTTTTTTGTAGAATAAAAAATACATTATAGCCAAAGAGGCCCGAGTACTTAAAGAAATGCATGAGAATTTAATGGTGCAAGTTGGCACAACTTCTATTCGTCGTTGGATTCCAGAAGTAGAAGAGGAGTTGAAACTAATAATTGAGAAGACTACTTTCTCTGCAGTTGATGCGGCGTTTAACTTCTACAACCATTATGCAAAGAAGGTAGGCTTCAATGTTCGTAGAGGATCAAATAAATACAATAAGAACCAAGAAGAGATCTGGAAGATGTTTGTATGTTCAAAGGAGGGGACGACAGATAACAAGGTACAAATGAAGCATGGTGTAGTAAAGAGGCGACGGAGTTTTACTCGAGAAAGTTGTTAAGCTCGGATGACAATTAAAAAAGAGGGTGGTGGACCAAACTATATAGTGAAAAAGTTTGTTGAGGAGCACAGTCATGAGTTAGCAACTCCTCGAAAGAAACATCTTCTTCGATCACATCGTGAGGTTTGTAATGCGCAGAAGAATTTGGAAAATACATTCACTCAATTAGGCATAGGCATTTCGCAAACTATAAATGTTTTAGCAATTGAATAAGGTGGTTACGAAAATATTGGATGCATTGAACAAGACGTGAGAAATTATGAAAGAGATAAAAGAAAAGAAACTAAGGACCATGATGCTCAACTATTGTCTGAACATTTTTCTGAAATGAAGGAATTGGATCCATCGTTCACATATAATGTGAAGGTTGATGTGGAGGGTAGATTAACACATTATTTTTGGGCTGACCCGATTTCACGTAAGGCTTATCATCACTTTGGTGATGTTATAGTATTTGATACCACGTACAATACAAACCACTATGAGTTAATATTTGCACCCTTCACAAGGATTAATCACCATGGGCAATCAATTATACTGGGTTGTAGTTTTATCCATAATGAGACCACTGAATCTTTTTCTAGTTGTTTGAGAAATGGTGTGAAGCAATGTCAGGGGACCCACCAAAAGCAATCATAACAGATCAAGATTCAGCAATGACAAAAGCCATTGCTATTGTATTTCCGAATGCTTTCCATCGTTATTATATTTGGCATATTTTGCAAAAGGTCACTGAAAAGTTAGGTTACATAGCTTTCAAAGATGAATTTAAAGTACCTTTTTATGATAGCATATGAAATTCTGAGAAACCCGAAGATTTCGAAGTAAAATGGAGCAAAGTTATTGAAGAAAATGAGTTGGATCATAATGATTGGCTTGTCTCTTTATTCAACATTCATCACAAATGGGTACCAACATATCTAAGACATATTTTTTTTGCGAGTATGTCTAGTAGCCAACGAAGTGAAAGCACGAATGTGTTTTTTCGTAAATATGTGTCGAAGAATAACTCGTTAATGGATTTCATAATTCGTTTTGATCGTGGAGTAGCACGACAGGGACACAATGAGTTAGTCGCCGATCATGAAACAATTAGTAGGAAGCCGAAGTTGAAAACTTTATTCGCCATGGAGAGAGAGCTTGGAGAGACTTATACTCGGTCTATTTTTTATAAATTTCAAGAAGAGTTGTATGAAAGCACCATTTATACTACAATTCTTTTACAAAAGATGGAAGGCCTTTGCATTTACAATGTTGGAGTATGTGAAGGAATATCTCCCGAACGGCTAGTTGAAATCGAGATAGAATCTAAACAAGCAAAATGTAGTTGCTTGAAATTTGAGTTTGAGGGCATACCATGTAGGCATATATTATGTATACTGCGACAATCTCGGATACCCAATTCGTCAGACCACTATATATCGAAAAGATGGACAATGGATGCTAAACTGGATTTTGTTTACAATGCGAGTGGTGTGGAGTTAAATAGAGAGAAACATGAATCGTATGCTCTTCGATATAACAATTTGTTAGACATTTCTAGAAATCTTGCCAAAGAATGCGCTAATTTTAAAGTGACATATCATATGTGTAAAGAAGGGCTACAAGATATTCTCAAACGAGTTCAAGATCAGAAGTTGGTTGCTGGTGAGACATTGGTGCCTAAAAATAAGAAACAAATAAAGAAGATTAGTTAAGTAATCATTAAAGACCCGGTGCATGCTAAAACTAAAGGAGGTGGAAAAAGATTAATTTCTGAAAGGGAAAAGGTTGCTCGTAAGAAAGATAAAAGAAGATGCAATGAATGTGGGAAGTGGGGTCCTGGCCATGACAAACATAATTGTCCAATATGGAAAAAACTGTAAGTGTTTAATTCGTTTTATTCATTTATATTTGATTGATTCTTTAATTTTGTCTGTTAAATTATTATATCCTTATTTTCTTCATTCTTTAAAATGATTTGCTTGCAGAATAAGATCTCCCACATGCCAAGAACCATCAATGAATAAAGTTGATATGCGTGAAGAACCATCAGATGACGGGGTTGATATGCATGAAGAATCATCAGATGATGAGGTTGATATACATGAAGAACCATCGGATGACGAGGTGGAGACGTTAGGTCATGACACACCACTATCTTAATAATGTAATCAATAATAATTTTTTAATTTACCCATTTACTTGGTAATTATATAACTATGACTACAAAAAACCATGCATGTGAAACATAAGAGTAGTTGATGATTATTTAAATGAATTTTTAATAAATTTTATTATTTAAAAAAATAGATTATTTGCATTACATGTCCTGTATGAAATTTGCATTGAGTGTTTGATCCAGTCAGTTAATCAGGAGCCATAAAATGAATTTACAGGACTGTAGGGCCCAACAGCCCTTTACAACCAATCAGACGGTCTGTGCCTTGTGTCCGGTTAAGGCCCATTATTGGAAGGAATGACAGACATTATGCGATGAACCGACATAGGTTCTGTCGAGGAATGAGATGGCCTCCACTGGGCCATTTCACGCACACAGAAATGCACGGTCAGGATGCTAATATGCTCATTAATAATAGATATCTGTGGTCAAAAATATATTACGAAAAGAGAGGTTAAATAGTTCGTTAGACTCTAGTGAAAGTTTGCCACCATTTATTCAAGTTTTGCTTCTCATCCACTAACCACAAGGCAAACTTTGAAGGCAATCCGGTCCACCTAAATTGTGGAACCCACAATGGATGGTACACATCCCGAAATCGTCAATGATCAAAAGCAAGTAATCATCTGGATTCACAAATTGAATTTGAAATGGTGATTATTTTATTTTTAACTTTTCCAATTGATAGCCAACAAATGGATGGTGAGGATTTTTCTATCATCCTGATCTCCAGGATGTGATCCATCCACAATAGACCTTACAATTGGACACCTTGGGTTGAAGTTAACGGTTGGCACATGTAGAATGTATGAGACACCACAGCTTAAAGACTATAAGCGAACAATCGTTGTGGTAGTGTACCAAATAGCGAGAGAAGTGCTGTTTGACTTTTGACTATCTCAGGAGCTCAACGCGTGTGGTTTTCATCACTCTCATCACTATGAGAGAAGTGCTACGTGGCCCCACTATGATGTATGTATTTCATCCATGCCGTCCACCCATTCTTTCAGATCATTTTTTGGTATAAGCCCAAAAATGAGGTTGATCCAAATCTCAAGTGGACTGCACAGTGTTAATTAAACGCCCACCATTAAAAACTTCTTGGGGGCCACAAAGTTTTAGATCAAGCTGATATATATTATTTCCCTTCATCCAAGTTTGTATGACCTCATCAACAGGTTAAATGTCAAATAGCCATTATAGTGGGCCCTAGGAGGTTTTTAATGGCAAAAATTCAATAGCCATTATAATGGGCCCTAGGAGGTTTTTAATGGCGGAAATTCAATCAAAACTGTTTTCCCATAGGTGTGATCCACATGTGATTTAGATATACCTAACTTTTGGGATAAAAACATAAAATTAGCTTTCAAAATGGATGGACGGCGTGGATAAAACACATACATCATGGGGTCCACATAGCACCGACACTAGCCACAGCTAATGGCAGCGTCACCAGCCAAACTGCGTCCCTATCCCTCTGTCAAAACTGATGTCACACACCACGCCTTGATGAATAGGTGTGCGGTCAAATAGTACCCCTCTCTTGCCGAAAAAAGTGTCGCGCGAGTCCTCCTTCAAGAGACTCTCTCTTGCGCACGGTTGTTGAATCCCAGCTAATGAGGGGATCTAACGGCGCATAACCAAGCTCTCATTTAAGGTCGGTGCAGCCTTGCGCGGAGGAGACCGGGACTCATGCGTTGAGCTTTAGACCAGATGATTATGTGTGTGTATATATATATATATATATATATATATATATATATATATATATATATATATATATTGTGGTGGGTGTCATACTCCACTTTTTTTTGCTACTGCGGTTAATTTGACGTATTTGTTTCAACGACAAGTTACTGTTATTCAAAGCCGTCGGAAAAAATACTAAATACAGCTAGTCATTTTTTTAGTAATGATTGGTTGAATCATTTAGAAAATTCATTCATAACATTTGATAGGATATTCAACTCACTCCCTTTACGTTGGTAACCTTAATAGAAACATCATATGAAAGGTTCTTGATTGTAAAGCTGAAACAACAGGCAAACTACAGCATAGTGATCGGGGGAGCATCGGGGAGCTGATTCAAGCACGGAAGAGCGAAGATCAAGTAACCCAACACAAGCTACAAAAGAGGACTCAATTCAATTAGGTCTCTATCCTCATGTAGGATTGAGGCTAAGAGTTTGCCATCATCAAACTCAATTAGGTTCATAATGTAGGACCTTGGCCTGTGTGCCTAAACATAGGTGTCTTGTGTGGGACCTTGGCCGGTAGGCTTAAACATAAGTGCCTAGTATGGGACATTGGCCAGTGGGCCTAAACGGTGGTGCCTAGTGTGAGACCTTAGCTGTGGGGCCTAAACGTATATTTTTAGTGTAGGATCTTTACTCGAGTAGAAAGCATAAATTGTGAGTCCTTTGTGTAGGACTGTAAAGGTTAATAGTGAACCTTGTTTATGTAACAGCCTGGATTTTTCCCAACCTGAGATTAGACGTCCTTAGGCAATGGGTCGATCCTAACACCTTATCAACTTGTCAAAACTCAGTCCCAAAGGCTAAAATCACTTGTGAACCTATTTCTTTCACAAATCTCATCCTTCACCACCTTGCTCTTCAATCTTTCTAAGTACTTTCATCCTAGACACTAACTGAAACTAGCTAAGTAGTATAACTTGGATCACTTTATATACAAACTACAAAGGCCCAGGTACCACCTCAGACAGAAATTACTCAGGACTAAATCCTTTAGAAATTAGGCGAGAATTAGTTAGTGTGAAACTAGATTACATGTGAAATTAGCACCAATCACTTTAAATACGATCTGCAAGACCCAAAACTTGTAGAATCATTGACGCTAGGTTACCCTAAAATCTAGGATCAATCTCATTACCCAACTACTCTCGGGAGCATCTCGAAACTCCGTATCAGATGTGGACCGTACGTCGGAAGTCCGAATAACACTAAGTTAAGGAATTAGGACCGCCTTGCTGGGCTTGACAACCATCTCGGAAATCAAATCCTGATAGTGTTCCAGCGCTATTCGCTTGAGCTCGGAGTGAAGAGTATGAGAAATGTGAAATTAATTCAAAATAAAATATCTTGAATAGTAATCTGGCACGTGTCGCTTGCGGATCAGTTTTAAGCAACCAGACCGTCAGAATCAGACCAAATTACACCCTCGGATCAGGAGAAATTTCATACACATTTACATGTACTCGGAATCTCCGATCGAGATCCGCTGACCGTTGAACTGAAACTGGTCCGCCACGCGTGATCTGGAAACCCCATTGAAATAAATACTTAATAGAACGTAGATCCGGTGTCGGTGAGCTTAAGTCTGACCTTTGGCTCAAGGAGGCCCGCCAGAAGTCCTCCATTGAGCTGGAAAAGTCCCGCTTTGGTTATAACCTAAGTATACTTTGCCCTGGAGTCTATTTCGGTTAGTTTTTAGGCTATATAAGGACCTTAAACCCTCTCTCATGGCAGCCATACGAATTTAAGAGAAACCCTAGAGAGAGAAGAGAGAAAAGAGAGAGAAAGTGTAGGAGCAGTGGGAGAATCTCCTAAAGCCCAACAGATGAAGAGTAATCAAACTAAAACTATTATTTTTAGTAAAACGAAATTGAAACAGGGAAATGACCGTCGATCGGAGGGTTTTTTCACAATTTCGAGCAGCGCAACCCTGCAAGGCAAGGTTGGTTGGCTTCATTAGCTCGTTCTACCCCAAATTCATATATTTTACGTCAGATAACTCATTCCAGATTGCAAGATATGTCCAATTTGTCCCGAACTACCCGAAATGGAGCGAATCGGGGTCGAGGGGCCAAACGGAGCACTTCTAGGGGTACCCAGGGTGGGACCCAGAATTTTTTGGGGCCTAGAGGACTAGAGGACCACGTCCATGAGGGCCCCTTTTGCAAAATCAAAAGTTTTTGGGGCCTAGGGGACTGGAGGGCCTCGCCGCTTTTTTTTATGGGCCGGGCCCGCGTCTCGGGCCGACCAAGTTTGGGGGTTGTGGGATCCCCCTGATGTATGTCCCCTACATTGAAAACCCTCCTAAACACCACTTCCTTCATAAACCTCCCCTCCAAGCTGTTTTCTCTCTCCAAATTGGTTGTTTCTCTTCAAAACCGCCCTTCCGATCGTCCTATCTGTTGATTTCGACCACAACCCATCCATTTCCATCATCCACAGCAGTCTCTTCCTCCCTACCCTCTCCGTTTCCCTCATTTGGACTCCCACACCCCCCATTTGGAGCTTAAAATCGGGCAAGCCCTCTACCCATCCATTTTCTTCATTTTCCTTTCTTTACTGCTTGTCAGTTGGGCCTCTACAACCCCTGATGAGAACCAAGTCCGTGAAGGACCAAAACTCCAGCTCCTTTTCTCCCTTTAAGGTCCGTTCGGCCAAACTACATTAGGTGAGTTAGGTGGATAGAATTGTATAAGTAATAATAAACGTATGTGTAGGTATGGTCCCTAGATTGGGTGTATCCCATGTTTTCCGACACCATGTTTAGAATGTACGCGATTAAAAGTAAATTCCGAGATTTCCTTTCAAATAACACTTAGAAATTCATTATCCTGGGATTTGGAACTCCCATCTCACGTTTTCCCACACAAGACTCATTTTCTAAAGCCTATAAAATTAATTTTTATCCCACCCACCCTCCTACCAAACAAGCCATTCCCAATCCTGAAGTGAGATTAGCAATGCAGTCCCATTTAAGCCAAATAGGCCCTTGGAGTTTTGAACCTAGAGCGGTGCTCCTAGATTTCGACGGACCTGACCGTAGATGAAATCCAACAAATTAATAATGTGAACCTTAGGATCCTTTTAGCTGGTATGAGTATGTGTGAAGTGCCCGAGAGTATTTAAATTTAAGTCCATACAACTCAGTTCCAATTAGACAACGCTTGACTCTAAGCGATAAAACAATTTTCCTCATTTAAAATGGTATGAATTCATCTAGTGTAGAGGCATAGACTTTGGATCACAACTAGTGGATTACCGTTGCTCATACATTACGACTAGGCTACTAGTTAGGCTAAAGAAGGTAAAGGACTAACTAATTATACTAAGCCAATTAAATAATAGACTTAGTTATTCGGCTTAACCGACTCAGACCCACTACACAACTTTCTTTCCGTGTTGGCCCGACCATTTGTAACTAAAAGTTTATAACTTTGTTCTTGAGAAGTGTTAGGAGTATATAGCCGATAGAGACTTTGTCTTTTAGGCCTAAGGAATTGCCCAAATGGGCAACAGACAGTTAGGAATTAGGTCCCAAATTGCATGCCATGTCGGCATACATATTGTGTTTATGAACGTAGAAATAGAGCATGCCTATTACGCTAGACATGATTAAATAGGATAAGTCTGGACCGCGACAAAACTCCTTGGTAGAATTAGGCACCTTGCCTCAAACTCACACCTGTCCCTGCAATCAACCACAATACCCATCATCTTTAGCTCCTTTCTGTAACCATAGGTATCAATGTCATAGTACACATTGTCGATGAAAGTCAGACCAATATATTTCCCATTTCATGTCAAGGATAGGTCCTAAATTACACATTGTTCCGATATATGGAGCAGGACATAAATCTTGAGCCTTGAGGGTGAAAATAAATTTTTAAGGGGGGTAGAACATTATGAGCCCAATCTAGTTAGGTCACCTATTGCATCTCTTTAATCTGGGTGGCGCAGCGGAAACGTGGTGGACTTTACCCCACTGGCCCAGGATCGAAACGGTGCTCGTTAAATACGAACATTATAGAAGTCCTAGCAAGTTTTACCATGAGAAACCATTTTAGGATGATCTAGTAAGATTTGATTCACCCTTTCCTTGGACATAGATAATATTGAGGACTCTCTTAGACTAAGACCTCAATGTGCAACCCAAGAAATAGGACATTTAAACCTTTCAATGATGGACATTCCCTACTTTTATAGAGTGATCGGACTACGGAGTTACTGAAATATACAACTGCGAAGCATTCGCGGCTTGACCCAATTCTCAATCCTGGGCGACTGCCAACGGACTCACTGCTTAGCCGAGTAGAAGACCAGGATCCATCAGAAAAAGGAAGGGATACGATGAGCCTTCTACCCTGGCAAGGTAGATGATCAATGTATCGGGATCAAGCCCACTACAATCGTCTCTCTGTGCTGGTCAAACAATGAAAACAACTATCATACTCTAAATAAGTGGGAATTATCGTCAAGACTCCAAATAGGTAAAGAAATAAATTGTAGCAAACCATCAGGGTATGAGAAATGGATAAAGAAATAAGTTTTAAGGGGGGTAGACTAAAATGAACCAGACTAATATATGCCCTACCACGCGTAGAAACTCGAAATCAATAAAACTTATGCAAATGAAATAATAGAAATCTTCCCTTATTACCCTTAGCCAATTTCGGGGACGAAATTTTGTTTTAAAGGGGGTAGATTGTAACAGCCCGGATTTTTCCCAACCTGAGATTAGACGTCCTTAGGCAATGGGTCGATCCTAACACCTTATCAACTTGTCAAAACTCAGTCCCAAAGGCTAAAATCGCTTGTGAACCTATTTCTTTCA
The DNA here is from genome assembly GCA_021015155.1 of Magnolia officinalis. Taxonomy (NCBI): domain Eukaryota; kingdom Viridiplantae; phylum Streptophyta; class Magnoliopsida; order Magnoliales; family Magnoliaceae; genus Magnolia; species Magnolia officinalis. The sequence continues at coordinate 22,973,883 of JAJHSJ010000015.1, forward strand.
CAAATCCCATCCTTCACCACCTTGCTCTTCAATCTTTCTAAGTACTTTCATCCTAGACACTAACCGAAACTAGCTAAGTAGTATAACTTGGATCACTTTATATACAAACTACAAAGGCCCAGGTACCACCTCAAACAGAAATTACTCAGGACTAAATCCTTTAGAAATTAGGCGAGAATTAGTTAGTGTGAAACTAAATTACCTGTGAAATTAGCACCAATCACTTTAAATACGATCTGCAAGACCCAAAACTTATAGAATCATTGACGCTAGGTTACCCTAAAATCTAGGATCAATCTCATTACCCGGCTGCTCTCGGGAGCATCTCGAAACTCCATATCAGATCTGGACTGCACGTCAGAAGTCCGAATAACACGAAGTTAAGGAATTAGGACCGCCTTATTGGGCTTGACAACCATCTCAGAAATCAAATCCAAATAGTGTCCCAGCGCTATTCGCTTGAGCTCGGAGTGAAGAGTGTGAGAAATGCGAAATTAATTCAAAATAAAATATCTTGAATAGTAATCTGGCACGTGTCGCTTGCGGATCAGTTTTAAGCAACCAGACCGTCAGAATCAGACCAAATTATACCCTTGGATCAGGAGAAATTTCATACACATTTACATGTACTCGGAATCTCCGATCGAGATCCGCTGACCGTTGAACTGAAACTGGTCCGCCACGCGTGATCTGAAAATTCCAGTGAAACAAAAACTTAATAGAACGTAGATCCGGTGTCGGTGAGCTTAAGTCTGACCTTTGGCTCAAGGAAGCCCGCCAGAAGTCCTCCGTTGAGCTGGAAAAGTTCCGTTTTTGTTATAACCTAAGTATACTTTGACCTGGAGTCTATTTCGGTTAGTTTTTAGGCTATATAAGGACCTTAAACCCTCTCTCATGGCAGCCATACGAATTTGAGAGAAACCCTAGAGAGAGAAGAGAGAAAAGAGAGAGAAAGTGTGGGAGCAGTGGGAGCATCTCCCTGCCGCTATACGAACTTCACCACTCCATTCTCGTCGCTTTCCCGGCGAATCCGACTCCGTTTCTTGGTAAGAAACCCTAACCCTAAACTGATTTGGGGTTTTGATAGTTGTAGGTTATGAAATATCTAACCTATTCCGTTCTATAGGTCGTCAAACTGCCGAATACGAAAGCTTAGCAGACCTAGCTGATTTGTTACGATTCTACGATAAAAGGTGCAGACTTTAGGTGTATAGGTTATGGTTTTCAACGCTTTCAATGTCAAATAATGATAGATTCATGATCTGCATGCAATTGCACATGTACAAAGTGTTTTCTGTTTTCTGTTTCGATTAAAGATGTAGATTATGGAATTTTACATATTCTAGGTATTCGTAGAAAATACCGTATACGTATAAATTTTGGAAATGTGTTTAACATGATTATTTATTGTATGAATATACGATATATGGATAAAATACTTATTTGGCGAAAGGATTCGCCCAAATACATGTTTTACTAATATACACTATGTATGTAGAAATACTGTATTGTAGAAAGTACCGTATACATATATATTTTAGAGATGTGGTTGCCATGATTATCTATTGTATAAATATATTATATATGCGTAAAATTCTTGCTTGGCGAAAGGATAGCCCTAATACATGTTTTGCTAACATACACCATGTATGTTGTAATAGTGTATTCTAAGTGTTTGTGAAAATGGCTGAATGAGTATAGAATTCTCATTCGTGCTCGCCATGACTAATTGTCATGGATATATGATTGTTGTATGGGCGATACCCCTTTAACGAAAGGATTTGCCCTAAATCACGCCACGACCAATATACACTATATATGCTAAAATGTGTGGCCCAAGTGTTTATGGAAATGACTGAATGAATATGGAACTTGGATTCTTGCTTGCCATGACTATCCGTCGTGGGTGTACGCGTGTTATGATTGAGGCAACTCCCTAGTGAAAGGATTTGGCCTAATGCCTATGTGATCAACATATGTCATGTATGTTGATGTATGTATTTTTAAAGTATTTGTTAAAATGTTTGAATGAGTAGTAGTTAGCAAATTGTAATGTATAAGGGTGTTGAGATATGATTCTCAACCTCTTTTAACTATGTGTATGATTTCCTTGGATAGTTGTGTGATTAGGAATTGAATATGTACAAACTCATGCTTGTGTGTGCTTCATAACATGCTCAACTAATTGTATGATTTTATCTATGTAATGCATATGCTTAAATTCATGTTTAGGTTGTATGATCCGTCATGGGTGATGGGGGAGTGGAGCAACGAGTGCGTGCAACAGCCCTGGCAGCCCTAAACGGATAATACCAGACTTTGATTGTATGATTTGAATCTTGATCCATTACTGCTTTACCTATCTGCAATTGAATGTGATTGAGGCTATTGTATAGTCCTGGCAGTCGGTAACAGGATCGAATTCGTGGCTGAGTTTCAGTTGCCACGAGAGATGTGTTCGACGAACTCGAGTCGTACTTCGGTTGGCGATAGTGGTTGGCCACATGAAGTGCTTATGCGCTTCATATCGTTCAACTTGTTGTGTGCTCGAGCTAGCCGAGCTCGTCAAGTAACCCGATTTGTCTTATGTATGTTCACCATGTTTGGACGCTACTGTTTGAACCTAGGGTATCAAACTTACCAGTGAAATCCCTTTTAACCATGGTACCTCGATCCGCTAAGACTCATGAGCCGAACATGGTGGTATGGGACACCGTGGTCGAGCTGTCGGCCTACGCTGGGGTTACGTGCCTCCCCGTAGTGACCAGTGAGCAACCAAACTCGTGAGCTGATTATGGTGGTATGGGACACTATATTTGAGTTGTTGACACGCCGTACGGTGAGATCTGTATTCGTGCTGACGGGCGACGAGTCCTCCGTAGTGTCTTCGAGTATACTCTAAGGTCTGTGATTGGCGACGAGCCCTTCACAGCAACTAGAGCATGAGTTGAGCCGAGTACGGTGAGATCTGTATTCGAGCTGACGGCCAGCGATTGAGCCGAGTACGGTGAGACCTGTATTCGAGCTGACGTCCAGCAATTGAGCCGCATACGGTGATATCTGTATCTGTGCTGACGGGTGACGAGTCCTTTGTGATGCCTTCGCTGTGCTTCTCAAACCATAATATCGTATGAGATTAACTAGGACTGACGACCCTAGAATGGATCATGTTTGGGAATGATACAAGGGAGGTACCTTAGTCTCCCAATACTGCTGTTTAAAATTAACTAATAATTACTCGGTAATCACGCTCATCATCGCACTGCATGTGCCTAGTAGATGTGGAGCACTGAGGGATGGACGCATTCGCGAACGTAAGATAGTGTCGCATGAGGGTGGTTTGGCAAGGGCATACATCATGTCATTTCATACTTGCATTAAATAAGAATAGTTAGAATTGTTTGATTTTACTGCTTTATCATTACTGCTTGACTGAGTTGATAATATGTTAACCTATGCTTTATTGTTCCACTGAGTTAATCACTCACTCCCACGTTACGGGACGGTGTTTTTAAACACCAACCAGACTCTGTTGTAGCTGCAGGTGATGGCGATGCTTATGAAGCAGAGCCGGATCACTACTATGTTGACGAGGAGGAGTTCTCCTATCTGTGACTCTCTGGCAGGTCTATGAAGACCTGGTATTGTATTGACGGGGCTATGGTACTTGGGATAGGAGACATTACACTTCCTCACATTTGGTATATTTTTAGAACTGTACTTGTAATTATTTAACCTGGTAACTTTATCACACTCTGGAGACTCACCACTATTTTATATTTTATATATCTATCACAGTCTTCCACTTGCAATTTAACTGTCTCTGGAATATGATATGTTGTTTTGGCTTAATCTCACTCCTGTTTATTGTACTAACACAGACAACATTTAATCATCATTATCTATGTTGCATAAGTGATGTTCTGGAACTCGAGAGTTGAGTTTATGCTCGACCCTCAATTTTTCGGGATGTTACAGTTTAACACTATTCATTGTGAAATCCGGCGCACTCTTGGAGAGAGTGCGGTTGTTGAGAGTAGAGTAGGCATGTAGCGGAACCACTATAAATGCCTGTGTTTGGAATCGATGTTTGCGCATCTGTTTTATTATGCTTATGTATTTGAATGCTTAAGTATATATGCATGATTAGATAAATGCCAAGAATTGATAGGTATAATATTTCATACAAACATTTTCACTATGTTATAGGCTAGTCACTTAACTTGCTTAGCTCAAGTAGCCTATGTGATTGGATGGCTTGGAAACCTTTAGAGTTATGTTGTCTTTCTTAGTTAAAAATTCTAAGTAGTTTTTGTTAGGCAATTAGGATTTTTAAAGTCGAAAAATAATTGAAAAGTCCTATTCGCCCCTCCTCTAGGACTCCTGGACTATTCCATACTTTTACTATAGTGATCTAAACCGCAATTTCAGCTGCTTCTATGAACTGAGAAGTAATATGTTACAATTAGGATGAAACAGTGTCCATTAGCTGGTTGAGGATTGATAGAACCAACGATATCTAATCTCCAAGCTTCAAATGGCTATGAAACCACTATAAGGTGAAGTGGTCTGGTGCTTGATAAAATCATTATGAAACTGAGAATCATTCTATTGTTTTGCAAACTCTATAGCATCCTTGACCATTGTGGGCCGATAATAACCCAATCTTCTGATTTGGTCTTGTAATTTCGCTCCTGGTTAATGTGCTCCATAATCTCCATTATGTATCTCTTTTAGAACTTTCGACTCTTAATTTGTTTTATAAACATGGGATCATATGACTTGCGATACATAGTTTTTTTTGTTTTTTTTTATGGTCATAATGGAACCTTGGAGATCTTCTGTGAATGTTGCTTCTCTCTCCAGAATTGCACTTAACTATAATTACATTGTTTGGTTTGGAGTGCAGTTTTCCTCTAGTATTAAAAGGAGAACAATCAAAAGGCGAGAGCTGCCTATCATAACCTCAGAAATCAACATTTTATGTTTATCTTTTTTCATCTAAATCAATATCCATATTTTTAAAGCAAAATCTTGGAAACGTGAATCGAATTCCACTTTTACAAAAACAGCAGCAAACTTAATTGCCATAGATATCAAATTCATTTCCAAGTATTCTCTCAATCCAATCACTGATTTGGAACAGAGGTTAGAAGTTTGGCTGTGGTGTTTACAAAGAAAAGAGAGTTCAATACAAGGAACTTCTGACAACGTAAGCTCTCCTTTCTTCTTATTCCCTTTGTGACATATTCTCCCATCAAAAACATTTCCCAATTTTGTGGATAGGAAGATCTTAAATCATAACCACATGATAAAGATCAATGACAAAAGATCATATATAACAATTGTTAGTAGGAGATACTACAATTTTTAAATATGTTAATGTCTTCATATACAAAACTAACCTTCTATGAGATCAGCTAAATTTTACAAAGTTCACATACATAAACCATACATAAGAATCTTATCTGATTGATTTTCTTACAAAATCCACTTCTTGATAGCGTATCTGTTTTTCTACATCATCATCATCTTGTATCTAATGGCATCATCATGTGGTTTCTTAAACTGTCGAATGCATTAGAATCGCCTGTGTCAAAGCCCGGAACTTCACCTAGCAAGCGCTCGCTCTCTTCATGCTCGTCTTGAACCCACGGATGATTCTCAAGCAATCTCAACCCTTCGAGCTCCATGGCCACTTCTTTCATCAAGGGCCTATCTTCCCCCCTTAGTTTCAAGCATCTCTTGGCAAGCTGGGCAACTGCCTCTACCTGTTCCATCCTTCCTTCACTCACAACTCGATCCTCTAAAACCTCGACTAGCCTATTCTCTTTCATGTAGGAAACAAAATACATTGCTAGGTTCCTCTCCCTTTCGGATCTCTCCAAACATAATGGCATTTTCCCTGTTAAGAGCTCCACCAGAACCACTCCAAAGCTATAAACATCGCTCTTCTCAGATAGCTGACTCGTATGGAAGTATTCCGGGTCCAAGTACCCTAAGGTCCCTTGTACCAATGTAGTCAGTTGATTATGATCCAAAGGAACCAACCTCGAAGCTCCAAAATCAGCCACTTTAGCATTGTAATTATCATCCAAAAGTATGTTTGAGGACTTGATGTCTCGATGGATGATCGGCACGGATGCCGCGGAGTGGAGATAGGCAAGTGCGCCAGCCGTTTCCGCGGCAATCCTCAACCGGTTATCCCATGAGAAGAAGGATGTGGGGCCCGCTTCGCCATGGATATGATCGAAGAGGGTCCCGTTGGTGACGAATTCATAGACCAGCATTGGGACCTCAGTCTCCAAACAACACCCCAAGAGCTTCACAACATTTTTATGGTTGATTTGCGAAAGAATAACGACCTCATTTATGAACTGCTCAATTTGGCTATCATCTACTAGCTTAGACTTTTTAATGGCGACGATCCTATTGTCAGCCAAAATTCCTTTGTAGACGGTGCCGTAGCCACCCTTTCCGAGGATTCGATTTTCATTGTAGTTGTTCGTCGCTCTTTTGAGCTCTTCTGCAGTGAAAATCTTAGCTGCCTCGACGGTGCCTTCACGCGAAGAGAGCTGCTGTTGTAGTAGGTAACCTCCATTTTGTTGAAAGAATTTCTCTCTGAGTTTGATCATCTTTCGCTTCCTAAGTCCCCAGTACAACCAAGAAGTTCCAAGAAGTAGAAGTAAGAGTCCTGATCCACAACCTGCACAAGTTACTCTACCAGCATCAATTTGGGTTCTGATCAATGATCTACAGTACATGATAATTAGGTCCAATCATCAGAATGACCCAACTGTTTTTTGTGAATGAGATGAGTGTTGGTGGGCCCAAGCATTAGGATGTCTCTGGATGCAGCTCGTTTTTCATTTGTCATTAAATAAGCAGAGACCATAATCCAAAAACTCGAAAACTAGACTCCTAGATGGGTCGAGTCAACTCGAAGACTTGATCGGGTGGGTTTTCGTTTGACTGGATTCGGTATTTTAATAACTAATTTAAAATATTTAGTTTAGGTAAAATTTTAAATTGTTGGAAAAAGATGAATTAAATAAAAACCTAAAGAAATAACAGTTTTGACTGGACCGAGTTTCGATTTGAGTCAACTGAGTTTTAAAACTATTGTAGATACTGGCATTTGTTGGGAAATGCTCTTTTTTTTTTTTTTTTTTTTTTTTTAAAAATAATAATAATGAGGCTAGAAATGTATGTTGTCAGTCTCCCACACATGCGTTCATATGTGCATGCATGTGTTCCAAAATCCAAAATGTTTATCAAACTCAGCGTCAGGGAAAATCCAAACTCAGTGAGCCTGAGTCAATAACGTAGGCCAAATTCAGCTGAGTTGAAACTCGACTCAGGACTAAACTAGTCCGTCCGAGTTGCAGAGTTTTTAAACCATTGATAGGCTACGCAAAATCAGCAATCTGAATAGGGTCGGACCTACAGCTTTAAATCCAGGCCAAAGCTAACCTAGAATCAGTGATTGCACCGAGTGGTGAATGGACCTCACGCGGCTCAAAATTCAATGATCGAACAATAAAAAATGTCTACTTCATCATGTGTGACTCTGATCCATCCACAATAGGGCCCATTTCAAGAACGGTCCAGATCACTTTATTGTTCCACCATGTGGCCCGTTTGCCACAAGGCTCATCATTGAACGGTGGAATGACTATGATATAAGAAACGGTGAGGACTACATATGATCCTCAGCCTCAGTTCTTAGTTTGTGTAAATGGGGGCCAAGATCTGGTGACCAAGACCGTTGATCCAAGAAAACAAATTTTGGATGGGTAGGATCCTCCAATTTGGGAGATTTTTGGGGCGTGATCCATCTTCTGCAGCATCCATCAAATCAACGGTCTGGATGATTGAAAGTCAAAGGGCTTGTGAAATGCTTACCTAGTGTGACCTTGATCACTGGAAAATCTGCATCGGATGAAGCCAAGGAAGGAGAAATGCAGCCACTGCCTTCTCTTCTACCGTCGCCTGTTTGGCCAAATGGGCATTCACAACAGTAACTCCCCGCCGAGTTTTTGCAGGCTAGTTCTGATATGCAAGAATTCTTCGTGGGGTCCGCACATTCATCGATATCTGTCCATGTCATGACCCACTCAATCATAACCACTAACTATACATTGATATTAGATATAAGCATCAGACCTAAAATTGTAGGCATGGGTTTCTCAATTCAGACATAAAAAATAGTGGAACTGTCAGATTAGAGGAGATCTTTTTATTCAATTTGGACCGGTACTCATTTTCTGTTTCAACCGTCTATTGTATGTCCTCGATCAGCCAGTTACGGTTTGTATTTTAGTGGATTTGCAGGTTAGGATCCATCTATAGTAGGGGTAATGATATGGAACGTTTAATTTGAGGAGGGATCATATAACATCACTAAAAGGGGAGGGAGCTTTTTAGTGCATGGAATGGAAAAAAAAAAAATCCCCATAATAGTTGTAGCAATATGCCATATTAGGGCATTTTGCATGTATAAGACACTAAAACCTGAACAACTTCATACGTTGCTTGCACAATATATGTGGGGGCACTTGAAGTTGAATTGTACCACATGTGACACATGTGAGGTGTTTGAAGTTGTATGGTAACACATGTAGCAAGGGAGACATGTCGGCATATTTGACGTATGGACATCAAAAGCTAAAGGGTAGTCGGCACATTGGTACCCAAGGCATATGTGTGTGTGTGTGTCTATATATATATATATATATATATATATATATATATATATATATATATATATATATATATATATATATATATATATATATATATATATATATATATATATATATATCTTCCCATGAGGTCGAGCTATGTAGCCCCCACTATGATGTGTGTTGAACATCAACCCCAGCCAGATGCACCATTCCATAGTGGGCCATGTGCTTAAAAATCAAGTCAATCCATGACTTGGGTGGGCCACACCACATACAATAGTTCACAAGGGTTACCCTCCCATTAAAACATTCAAAATCATTTATTGAGCCCACTGAGATGTGGTTCACAAATCCAGCTCATCCATCTTCGAGCTATTGCAATGATTGCCAAATGTGAGGGCTATAAGGACCCAGGGACACATTGGTGCATATGACATTGTAATGGCATTGTACAGATCATGTAATTTGTTATGACAATGCCTAGTTTCTTGCCATTATAAGGACTACCAAATGCTCGAGTTATAGGAACCAAATGGTACGTTGGTGTTAGTGATGTTATAATAGCAGTGTCCAAATAATATTATAATAGCAATGTCCATCTTGGCACCATTATACGAACTACCAAATGCGAGTATTACAGGCACCCATTTACATTGGTGCATATGACATCATAATGGCATTGTCCAAATGATGTAACTTGTAATGGCAATGTCCATCTTCGGGTCATTACAAGGATTGCAAAATGGAGGTGTTACCGGGACCAAATGGCACATCGTCACATGTAACACTATAATAGCATTGTCCAAATCACATAACTTGTAATAACGATAACCATCTTCGTGCCATGAGTTACAAGGACCAAATGGTATGTTGGTGCATGTGGCATTGGGACATCGGTTGCCTCTGAAAGCCTTTTACAGGAACTTTCTATGACAAAAGCTAGGTGGGGCCACAGTGATGTTTATGAAAAATCCACTCCATCCATTCATTTTGTCAAATCATGTTAAGACATGGCCCAAAAAAGGAGGCAGATCCAAAATTCAAGTGGGCTGCAAAATAGGAAAAAGTGAGGATTGAATGTCCACCATTGAAATATTCATGGGGCCAAAGAAGTTTTGGATCAAGCTAATATTTTTGTGTTTTTAGTTCATCCCAATAGAAATGACCTTATGAACAATATAGATTGCATATAAATATTATGGTGGACCTAAGAAAGGTTTCAAGAGTAGACATTTCGGTGCCCACTTTTTCCAATCCTATGGCCCACTTAAGTTTTGGGCCTACTTAATTTTTGGGCCCATGTCCTAACATAATTTGGCAAAACAAATAGACATGGTGGATTTCTGACAAACACCATATGAGCCTCGACGGAAGTTCTTGCGAACGGCTTTTATAGGCAATCAATGTCTTTAACGATGCAATGGCATTGTCCATGTCCCAAAACTTGTAATGGCAATGTCTATCCTTGTGCTATTTCAAATACTACCAAAAGCTTGTAAGGACCAAATGGTACTTTGGTGCATATGACATTTTAATGCCACTGTTAAAATCACATGAGTTATATAATGGCAATGTCTAGCCATGTGCTATTATAATGACTGTCAAATATATGGGTTAATAGGACCAAATGGCTCATTGGTGACATTGTAATGGCATTGTCCAAATCACATCGGTCAACTCATATCGGATCATGTGAGACTATGAAAGTGGATGATGTCATATTTGGATTCAACTCGTGGAAATTTATTTTCCTTCCATTGTAGGAAAAAAAAAACATTTTTTAAGGGTAGAGGCAAGAAAATTAATTTAATAATTTTCTAATAAAAAATAAGTAAGTAATTTGTATCTCACAAGTTTTCAAAAAGAAAAAGAAAAAAAAAAAAAAAAAAACTTTACAAGTAAAGAAAAATTAATTTAATGAGAAATAGTTTTTTTTTTGTAACTACTCTAATTTTCATGAACCACTTGACACCTTGATTAAAACAAATTAATATTCAATTTTCTTTTATTAATAAAAACCAAGCACTTAACTTAGTTAGCAAAAGCACTCTTGATAGAGGGATAGGTTAGCGAATCGACTCCTAATATGTATCAGGATGTTTAATTAATGCTAAACATGCACCTATGCAAATCATCGACATCTTTGAACCTTATATAGATAGACAATAAAGGACGACTTAGTCAAGTAACAGATAATGAGGCCATATTTCCTAACCATGAAATTTTACACCGTCATTGAAGAAGGCGTGGCTTCGGTGGATCCATGATTGTAGAACCCACTATCATGTATGTGCCTTACATCCATGTCGTCGATCTGTTTTGACAGCTCCTTCTAGGACGTGATCCCAAAATTGAACCATATCTAAGATTTAGGTGGAGCACACCACAGAACACAGTGGTGATTGAATACCCATCATTAAAAACTTTTTAGGGGCCACTGGAACGTTTAATGAAGGGACCACACAAATATCAGCTTGATCCGAAACTTTTTTTAATTGTCAGTCAATTACGAAGGTTTCCTGTGGTGCGGTCCACCTGAGATTTGGATCTGCTTCATTTTTTTGATCTTACCCTAAAATGGGCTGTCAAAATGGATGGACGGAATGGATGTAAGGCACATGCAGCACGATGGGTCTCACAGTCAGGGATCCACGAAGCCGCGCTCCATTGAACGGTTGTAATCTCCCAGCCCGGAGAAATCGGTACTGAGCTCTATCCAAGATGGGTCCCATCGGACATTTATTGGACGCGGTTAAAATGAAAACATCCAATGGTCCTATTTTCAACAAACAAGTTTCCACCAAACAATGGTCAGGATTGGTCAACAAATCTAATTTTGATACTGTGAGTTAGCTACAAAGTTTCCGATAAATACATCAAAACATAATTAAATCAGTTCAATTTGAGTAGTTTTAATGAACTTTTCCTGATTTCTTTGAAGCCCATCAAATCGGTGGTTAGGATTGCCTGATGTATGGTTGTGGCACCCTGGGCCGTACAAGATGAGGCCCAGCAGATGGACAGTTTAAATCCACTGATAGCATGCCACAACGATCAAGAATTTTCATTTTCATCACAAAGGAAAATCTTATTATTAATCATACCTTGGCATCCGCCAGGAAGGTAAGGATTTCCCTCGAAACCGTCATAGCATTTGCAAGTATATCCAACGCCACTCGGTGAATCGTAACAGCGGCTATTATTGCGGCATACAATCGATGACTTGCTTTGAGCTTCTTCACATGTCTCATCCCCAATCGCCCAATCCAACGCCACTGGGACTTGCCTATTTCGATTCTTGAAATTCCGGCCTAAAAGATCCGACACGCTGAAATTGAACCGTTCATGATCAACCAAAAACGCATGACTACATGTATCAGAAACCCAGGTGCTTGCATTGATGTTAGACGTCAAGATCATGAAACTCTTGTGCCCCTTTGGAATAATCGTCTGGCAGCAACCGATGCCGGAGCATGACCCATTCGTCGAGCTCATGTTGGAACCGCAAAACGACATACACCCGCTAGCGTAGGTCTCGCCCTGTGAACCCATGATGTAAGCCGTCGCACCGCAACCTATTGCTGTGAGTCTGTTCTGATTGCTGGAGAAAGTGTATGGACCGTCTTCATCTAACTCGATTGGAGTGGTGGAATTAGTGACCTGAATGCCTGATTTGTCTAGATCGGAAGAGTAACAAACTGAAGCAATAGGACGATTAATGTGTACTAAGCCTGACAGTGATATCTCTAGCAATTCAGCATCATCATCGATTGCGGGTAGGAATGGTTTCGGACGTCTGAAAGAGTCCTTACATTTCACCTCGAATTCATCATCTTTGTAACAGTCGGAACTTCCGATACCGAACGGATACGTGATGCTAACGTTCCCGCACCGGTCTTGGCAGCCCGGCGGCACCTGAGATGTTGCTGTTGCTGTTAGCCATAAGGCATGCAGCAACACATGCAATATCATATCTCTCTCTCTCTCTCTCTCTCTCTTTTCCTATATAAGAGTTGGTTGAAAGGTTGTATGGATGAATGCTCTGTTTTTAAAGAGTAATACAGGAAGGTTCCCGAGGAGTATCATTTGGGCTTGGCCTGTTGGGGCCCACCGACAAAATTATATACCTAGTCCGTGGGATTACTAAAGTGAATTCATAATCTGCTAGTTGAATCATGTATATGGATGATCTGAACCGTTTAAGAGGAAGATTCTTGTGCGAATATGATATGGGAAAAGCATGAGTTGGTGCAGATGATCCTCGACATTCGATCTACTGATGGATAAAATCATAGAATGATCAATGGTTCACTTTCAAGTTCAATTTTTTATTGTTTAGGATCGGCTTTCTGTATATGTGGGCCCATGGACTGATGATCAAAACTGTTGATTTGATAGTCTCTACTACGTGGGAACCATGCACCAAATCCACATTAGAGCAACATGACTCTTGGTTCTTTAGCCTATCGTCAGTTGTTTGTGAACCATTTTTGTATCTTTTCTGACTGTCTATTTCTAGGCCGTTGATTGAAAAATGGTTAGCTTTTTCTACTCCAATAGATCAACGGTCTGGATCACGAAACCAGGGAACCCATCTACGCTTCTGAAACTCATACTATTTACCACCTAACTATAAATTATCGACGGTCAAGATTAACTATAGCAGAAAATTCCAATCATCAATCTGAACCATCCATCTGTACGTGAGAATGTGACACGATCGTTCAAAGACTAAAAATTACGAGAGAATGGGCTGAGCCTTAAAAGCCCATATGGAACACTCATTAGTGGACCCCACAATGAGAAAGATCTCGGTATGCCCTTGAAATCGGGGCGATTCTGTTGTCCAAAAGTCTTGCATGAGTTAATATCAAAGTCCAAAGTCAATATGAAAATGAGATTTCTGCGCCAAAAGTCCCCACGCGGGACACGGCTGTCACCAGGAACAAGCAACGGTCAAGAAACGAGCTTCTAGATAAAATGACCACAGCCGTATTCTCGAAGACAGAGGTCTCAGACGCCCACTTGCACCAACCACACGCAACGCTACATGACGCCACATGTGTTGACATGGCACATGTGTAGAACATCCGTACCGTCCAAGACGTTAGATGATATGGCCAACGAAACAGGTTGGTCAAGTATATCAGCGTAGGCCAGAAGGATGCGGATTGCCTGCGACACCCGGTAGCAGTTCCTGAGGTGAGGCTTTGGTAGATCCCCGAATGTGGACCCACTGTGATGTGTGTGCATTACATCTACACCGTCGTTTTGACAGCTCATTTTAGGGCATGGTCCCATAATTGAAACAGATGCAAATCTTAGCTGGACCATAACACCGGAAATAGCGCTGATTGGCCATTAAAAACTTTTTATGAGCTACAAAGTTTTGGATCAAGCTGATATTTGTGTGACCATCAACGAGTTATCATTCCGCTAGCCCCAAGGAAGTTTTTTATGGTGAGTATTCAATCACTACTAATTCTTTAAGATCTTGCCATAGAATAATCACCCAAAATACATGAACGGCGTGGATGTAAGTCACATATATCACGGTGGCCCTACGTTCAGGGATCCATCCAAGTTCCTGCACTCATAATTTGGGTGGGGCTTACCCTGATGTTTGTGAGGAATCTACCCATCCATCTATGATGTTTATATGCCAATTAAACTGTTCGTAGGGTTATTCTTACTCTGAAAACATAAAAACATTGTCCTCATGTTGGGATTTGTGCTGCGGAATTACACGGATCTAGATTCTAGGATAGCAATCCAAGATCACCAAGTAACACACAAGAGAACACAAAGATTTAAAGTGGAAAACCCTTTCAGAAAAAAAACCACGGCACAAAGTGACAGAAATCCACTATGAAAATAGAAATTACAAAGAGAGATGACTTACCCAATTCGAACAACCTCGAATCTCACCCTTGCTACACCCTTTAATAAACCTAGAACCCTCTTAGAGACCCTTGGAATACCTTTAGGAAGCCTTAGAATTACTTAGAAAAGTCATAGGGATCCCTATTTATAGTTTAGGAAATTCTACTTACACACCGTCTTGAAACCGTCTTAAATTTACACAGTCCGCGCAGAATCCGCGGAGCATCTACGTAACCCTCGACTAGTCGAAGGAGAGCTTGACCCTCAACTGGTCGAGCACCACGGAATTCAAAAAAATATCGCTGCTGGACTTCGACCGGTCGAAGCTCCCTTCGACCAGTCGAGCAGGCCTCTCGACTAGTCGAGTAGCGCAGACAGAAGATTTAAGACATCTTCTGACAACAATCTCCACCATGTCTTCAATCTTCAACCGTGTAGCTTCTTAACCTATTCTCATATGTCTGCATCATATCATAGCTTATCGTACACACTCCATCCTTCTTTTACACCATCGCCAAGCCCAGAGAAGTTGCACAGAACTTGAACTTCTCTACAGGAACGATTTAGGTGAGCATGTCTGCCGGATCTGAATCCATGTGCCTAACCACCTTTGCTCCTGTCTTCTCAAAAGCAAGACGTAGTCTTCCATACCATCTCACCGCCACCCAATATTGTTTGCCGGGGTATTTGCTCACAACACCGATTGCCTGTGAAATAACCAGTCTAATACAGACCATGGCATACACTACCAACCGCATTCGAATAAGGCTCATGAGATATATCATGTTTTTCCTCATCTGTTTTGGGACATGTCCTGAGGAAAACTTGAGGCGAGATGCGTAGAAAACGCTCTCCGGCTTTGCCTGGTCCATCACACACTTGATCAATACATATCCAAGGTATTCTACCTGAGATAACAAAAGCCTACTCCTCTTTCAATTTCAATGTCGAGAACCATCTTTGCAGCCCCTCGATCCTTCATCCTGATTGTCCCACTTAACCGAGTCTTCAGTATATTGATTTCAGATATGTCAAATTGGAAATCTACATGTCATCAGCACACAATTCCTGACTTACCATGAAGGAATCAAATTTTATACCACTGCCTAGGCGACAGGTCGTACCACGACCTCCTGCAAACCCTTTTTCTCAGCCCCTTTAACTTCGAACCACTCTGGTTGCTTCATGTAGATCTACTCTTCTAACTCCCTGTGCAAGAATGCAGTCTTGACATCCATTTGTTCCAACTCGAGATCGTATTAGGCAACCAGTACTAACACGTATCTGATAAACACCTGCTTAACCATCGGTGCGAATATCTCTGTAAAGTTGATTCCTTCTCTCTGAGCATAACCATTCGCTACCAACCTCGCTCTGTATCTATGTTGTATCCTCATGAAGATCCATCTGCAGCTAACCACTTTCCGGCCCACTGGAAGCTCCACAAGCTCCCATGTATCGGTCTGGTACAACAAGTCCACTACATCGCCCATAGTCACCTTCCACTTCTCAGCACCAGATTCACCAAGAGCCATCTAAATAGAAGACGGATCCCTTGCGATATTGGAGTCGTTCATGTACCTCGCCGATATCCTGCGATTATGCTTTGTGACTCTTCTCACAGGTGGGTGCTTCACCTGCTCTTTATCCCTATCTACACGTCTCGGCCTTCATTCCCTGCCCGCTCATGTGGCCATGCCCAGCATGCCACATACGTGCAGAGGTGGAATTCGCTACAGCCACTGCAGCTCCATCGTTTGAGGTGCTCCCGATTAACCTATAAACATTATTGAGTCGTTACGCTTTCATGATTACCCGTGCCCCCTTATATACTTTAATAGCACCATCAATACCTGCGTACTTGCAGCCCATTACCTCAAGCACACCAAGAGAAATCATATTCTTCTTCAAATCAGGAACGTGCCTCACATCAGTCAGGGTACGCTCCATCCCATTAAACATCTTGATGCGCACCGTACCAACAGCCACAACATTAGTGGCAATGTCATTGCTCATAAACACATGTCCACCTCGCACTCCATGTAGCTGGTGAACCAATTCCGATGAGAAGTCATATGAAAAAATGCCCTTTTGTCTAGAATTCACTCGCCCTTACGATCATCGTATAGTCGTTTGATCGTAAACACAGACAAAACATTACCATCACATCCACTCGATCCATCTAACATGACAGCATTGGCCTCTCTGTACGAAACCTCAGATTCTTCTCTCTTCGATTTAGGATTATCACAATCTTTCTTCGCATATCCTTTCATCCCACAATTTCAGTACTTTACCTTTCCTTTGCCCTTGCCCTTGGATTTGGATTTATACCTTGAAGATCTTGTATCTTGTTCAAAATTCATGCCCCTCGTAAACAGTGCATCAGAAGATGTCTCCATGTCACCGTTTAGCTTTCTCATGGTCTTCCCTTGAAGGGTTGAGATAACGGTGTCGACACTGAGGGCTTTATTTGTGGTGCACATTGTGTCCTTGAATGACTCATACAACGTCGGAAGAGAATTCAGCAACATACATGTTTGTTCTTCATCTTTCATCACTTCCTCTATATACAGCAATTTGCAAACCAATTTATTAAAGTTGTTGATGTGAGCCTCCAGATCTCCACCCTCTGTCATCTTGAAGTTATACCATGACGTTTCAAGCGTAGGCAATTTTCAGAGGATTTTTTCGCATAGACATCCTCTAACTTTTTACATAATTTAGCCGCAGTTTCCTCCCTCATGACATTGTAGAGAACCTCATCCGTGAGACGTAAACGGATTGATGATAAGGCCTTCTGTAACACCCCGTACTTTTACGTATTCGGGTGTTACCTTGAATATCTGAATTCATCACACGTGCGTGGGGTCACGCGTGACTCACCTTACACATCGGCATCCAGTGGTCCCCAATCTATCCATCTGGACCGATTAGGACGATCTCATTCATATATCGAGTCATCTGACCGTTGGTTCTCAAGAACGGATAATCATCTCATCCCAAAAGTGACATTGATCGTTAGGAACCCACTAAGTTGCTAGGATCTAAATGGCGACGGAAATCTAATCTTACTTTATTAGAAAGATTGAGCCATATGTGGTTAATCATAGGCCTTAGAGCATCAGAACCACCATCCGTTAGATCTATAATGTCCAACTTAAAGATCTGCCTCTTGGTCATCACAATCAAAGAATCAAACTCTCCAGTAATATTCAATAAGTATATTATTTTTCTTTTATTAATTATTATACTATAAATTTTACACAAACATAGATAGAAAGAAAATATAAATGTATTTTGATAATTTATTTATCATGAAGAATGTATGAAAATGTATTGTAATGGAGTGATACATATATATTTAATGTATATAAACTAAACATAATGAATGATAATTCTACAATATATAATTTAGTTCTAAATATTGATGAAGTATTAAATATCTTTTATAGATATGAATACAAAAAAAAAAAAAATTATAAATATTTTAATAAAGTGGTATATTATTTAACAAGGTGATTTTAAATATGATATTGTACAATTTCCGATTCATATATATGTATAAAATGATATTGCATATTATGAATCATATATTAATAAATATGTGATCAATAACATGTATATGGTGGTGTGCTAATATTAAAATCTATATTCATATACGTGTATGAGATTCTAACCATTAAAATTATAAGTAATATATAATAGTAATAAAAATTTACGTTAATATTAGTATTGGTTGGTAATATAAAATGGAAACCACGCAAATGGCCCATTAGGGCCCTTTTAACCGTTGACGTCCAACTTCGAAATCATCCGACCACTAGATTGGCGAGAAACCACCATTACGACTACAAATCACGTTGTGGGCTCCACCTAGGCATTTCATCGGCTTGATCTTTGGTCAAGGCCCTTGAATGAGGCCTTTCAAGATGAATGGATGGTGTGGATTAGTCACAAACATCATGGTGGATCCCACACTAGGTGCAAGTGCACCCGTACCCGCCGTGCACCAGGCGTGCTAGCTCGGTCAGCAGCCGCTGACCCGAATTTTCCATAAAAGAGAGACCTCTCTCTCTCTCCCTTTGATTTCAGCAGCGGACAAATGTACGTCCGTTCTTTGATCAGCAGCCCACCTACACTGTCCATCTGAACTATCCAAATCGTCCATCGTGTGCGTCTCTCAGCTCTAACCAAAACCCTGAAACCTCCACTTGCTGGGTGCACCCTACATGCACTCATGAGCTGGCGCAAAATGGACCTAGAAACACAACGTTTCCAAAAATGGAAACTGTTTCCACTCCGCGTTAGCAATCCGTGTGAGGGGAAGGATTCTCCATCCTAACCGTCC
Source organism: Magnolia officinalis (assembly GCA_021015155.1). Lineage (NCBI taxonomy): Eukaryota > Viridiplantae > Streptophyta > Magnoliopsida > Magnoliales > Magnoliaceae > Magnolia > Magnolia officinalis. The sequence continues at coordinate 22,992,804 of JAJHSJ010000015.1, forward strand.
GCCTTGGAACGATCCTAACCCTTCAAAGTTAGGATTTAAGAAGTAAAAGGGAATGGGAGAGAGAGAACCGCCGCACATCGTCCGAACCCACCACTCGAACCACCTCCAAACTTCGAGGGAGCTCGTTGGCAAGCTCTCTAGGGCCCTCACGGACGGCCTGATGGAGTCGGATTCGAAGAAGGGGTGGTGGTGGTGAAGACGCCATTAATGGCAGTCACCTTCTCCGTCGTCCCAAGCTGAGTCAGACTCAATTCAAGATGTCATTTTCAGTCCCTCACCAGCGGGTGATGGCGTTGGAAGAAAGAGAAGAAAGAAATGGAAGAAGAAGAAAAATGAGAGAGAGAAAGAGGGATGATGCAGCAGCTGCTGCTGCCGCACCAGCTTGATTCGAGCTGAGCGTCTGGTCCGGTCGCTGCTGGGAGTAGCAGAGGAACAGAAGGAAAGCTCTGAGAAGGGGGAAATAAAGAAGAAGAAAAGAGAAGGAAGAAAGGGAAGAGAGACGGGGAGAAAAACAGAGAGTGAGTGCGGCCATTGCACTCATCGCCGAGTCGAGCGCGACCTAGCTGTTGGTCAAGTCCAGAATCGTTGTTAGGCGTTCCAAGAAGAAAAACAGAAGGAAGAATGAGAAGAAGAAAGGAGGAGAAAGAAGAAGTATATAGAGAGAGAGTGGCTGCACAGCAGCCCGAAACGAACCGAGCCGAGCTTGGGCCGAGTTGATGGGTCTAGCTAGCCGAGTTGTGCTAGTTTGGGCCTAGTTTGAGTGCTGCTGGATGCTTCCAGCAGTAGCAAGAGAGAGAGAGAGAGAGAGAGAGAGAGAGAAATCAGAAAGAAATGAGAAGTAGAAGAGAAAGGAAGAAAGGAAGAAGAAGAGAGAGAGTGAGAGTGCGAGTGTGGACCGCACTACCCTCCCTGTTGAGTCAACTGGACTCGACTTGGCTGAGTCGCTGACTAAGTTACAGGTTGATCGTGGTCCAGCAACCTTGCTAGACAGGTTAGAAAGAAAGAAGGTAAAGGTGAGGGAGAAAGAGAATCGACTCGATCGGCTCTAACCGAGTCAACCAGCCGAGTCGAATCGTCAAGTCAAGCTACCAAATCTACTGATGTGAGTCAACACTCCCTTCCCATATCAGATTATCCTGAATTTTCACTAGTTTCATTATCATGACTATGATAATTATTAAGCCTAAATAGCCATTAGCATGTTACGTATACTAGTACTAGTTATTGTAAACAAAACCACAACTATTAGACACAGTATTTTATTTATCATTCTTAAATATTTGTTATTGATAGTGGATTGTACTAATTGGTGCCATCATAATGATTATTAACTAAAATTAACTATAACTCTAATGTTAATAAATATTTTATAGTTATTAAATTAGCACTAAAATTAATTGCACAAAATCTAGCCTAGACCTAAACTCTATGAAAAAATCTTAGACCTAGGTAATCTAAACCCTGGGTCAATACTTTAAACATGGATGGTGTTGGTTTGGATCTAGGTGTAGGATTTAATGTTGGTATATTTAAATACGAACTTATGAACTATCATTATTAACAAATTAGCTAATATAAATTATAACACTAATGTTAACAATATTTTATAATTATTAAAATTAACATTATAATTATTTTCACACCAACTAGGGTTCGAACCCCAAAAATCTAGCCTAGATATAAACCCTAGGATGAAAATCCTAATTTTACATTAAAACCCAAAGACAAATAATTCAAACCCTAGGCTAGGATCTTAAACTTAGGTAGCGCGTAGAACTTGAATCTAATTGTACAAATTCATGATTTGTGGTAGGATTCAATTCTAAGGGCGCAAGCACTTAGTGACACCGGAAAGTGATTCGGTTCATCAGGTGATGATTTCTTCCCCTTGAGCTTTCCATTTTTCCCATTAGCTTAAGTTATAGTTTTATTTTAATTTATAAATGATATCTCCATTCTATAACCACATGTACTAATTATTGGAATTGATTTGCTACATCACACACTTAATGTTTGTCCTGTATATTTAATTCATACTATTGGATTACTTGTGGATTGCTTCTGGGATTTAAACTGGTACATTAGTGAGAAACCCCCACTTATAAATATACACCCATACTTGGGATGTAACTCGATTGATGGTGCTTGCAATGGACCTTTGATTTAGTAGTTATTGAGTGGTGGTCTAAATGGATCATTGATATGGGCCTACCATCCAGGGTTGTAGTATCTAAGTGGTTTTCAAGGATGGTCTTTCATCGCATGGTTTTGATAATCGCCCTATGTGGCTTATTTTGATATTTGTCCTATGTGGCTTGTTTTGATATTGGCCCTACGTAACTTTGTTTTGATATTTTTCCTATATGGGTTCGATGCTTTATACTGTGCAACCGTGCAATGGTAAGCTCCATATATTATAATATGATTAGCCACTAGTCGACGGGGTTGCATTAAACATCCTAAGATGGTAGCCTCACGAGTCGGGGATGGTGGTATGGGACCTATGCCCGAGCTGTCAGCCTACGCTGGTGACGAGCCCCCGTAGTGACCTTGAACTTATTTAAATTGGTTGATTGTAATCGGACTAATAATGAGTTAGCTAATCATGCATACATGGCACAGACCAACATCTATTGCTATCGTACATGATGTACGTATCCGGCCGTCTGGATGCTTTTCCCAGGTCGATGATTGCATGGGCGACGAGCTCAATGTCCGTCTGGATGTTTTTCCCGAGACAACGATTGCATGGGTGACGAGCCCAATGTCTGTCTGGATGTTTTTCCCTAGACAATGACTGCATGGGTGACGAGCCCAATGTCCACACGGATGAGCATCCCAGGGGCGATGATTGCATTCATGCATCCATGCATATAATAAGACTGCATTTATTCTGTTTTGGCTGCCTGGATGTTTTATACTATTTCTTACCTAATGCGGCGATGTATAATCTTGAGGGGAATTCACACTGAGTTAGTCACTCATCCATCAAATATACAACTGTATAGGTAGTACATGTGGCTTAAGTGATATGCGGGTTCGGACTGATGAGGAGCCGTTATGATGGTCAAGGATGCATGGTTGTACCTGTCAAAGAAGCTACGCGATCTCGCGGCTTTCATTTATATGTTTTATATGCTTTTAAATCTCTCATGTATGTATATTTTGTAATTGTAAATGTTGAGACATTAGTTTGTATAAGTCATTATGGGCAACCTCTTGTATATTCTAAATGTAATTGCAATTTTTTCTTATGTTGATTTGTCTATTTTACGCTAAACTGCTAACTCTGAAAGATAAAGAAAAAAAAAAAGGTATGAAATCTGGTTCTTTATAGGTTAACACTCGGGTTTTTGGGAAACGAATCATATACTCGGGTCCTGAAAAGTCGGGGCGTTATGCCTACTTATTAAGAGTATTCCAATCATCATCAGTCATAATAGACTTTCGCTCCTCAAGAGCACCATCTTCGTCTTGCTTGATTAAGGAACTGATCATCTTGATCTTCCATAACTCAAAATTATTTTTCCTTGAGTACTTCTCAATATCATACTTAATGTTACCATTATTGCTTATCCCTCAGATTTAGATCTGTGCCCCAACGATAGCTTTGATATCACTTGTTGGGATTTGTGCTGCGGAATCGCATAGATCTAAATCTAGAATAGCAATCCAAGATCACCAAGCAAACACAAGAGAACACAAAGATTTAACGTGGAAAACCCTTTTGGGAAAAAATCAAAGCACAAAGCGACAGAAATCCACTATGAAAATAGAAATTATAAAGAGAGGGGACTTACCCGATTTGAACAACCTCGAATCTCACCCTTGCCACACTCTTTGATAACCCTAGAGCCCTTTTAGAAATCCTTGCGATACCTTTAGGAAGCCTTAGAATTACTTAAAAAAGCCCTAGGGACCACTATTTATAGTTTAGGAAACTCTACTTACGCACCGTCTTAAAACCATCTCAAATTTACGCAGTTCGCACAGAATGCGGAGCATCTGCGTAACCCTCGACTAGTCGAAGGAGGGCTTGTTGAGCCTGACCCTCTACTGGTCGAGCACCACGGAATTCCAAAAAACATCGTTGCTGGACTTTGAGTCGAGCGGACTACGACCAGTCGAGCAGGCCTCTCGACTGGTCGAGCAGCACGGACAGAAGATTTAAGACATCTTCTGACAACACCTCATTCAAAACTTCTATGGCCCATGAATGTTTCAATGGCCTACATTTAATTTTTATAATTTCTTGTTTTGAGTAGAATAAACTCCTCACAAACACCATAGTGGGCTCGACCTAGCTTCTAGAGTAGGAACTTCTTTAGGCAATTCACGTTCAGGCCAGATATACATTCTAAATGTTTTTGATGTCTTAAATCTGTAAATAACAAGATCTGACAGACCACTCAATGCCATTGAGTAGATGTCGATGCCATCGAAAAAAAATCTAAAAAATCCATATTTTGTTACTAGAATGTTTTGGTGTTTTACTCGATGACATCGAAGGTATTTGATGCCATCGAAGTCCCATCAAAGATGCCATCGAGTGCGCACACAAAATTGTGTAAGTGCAGGATTTGTTTTGAATCGGTAACTGTAAGACCCGTATCCTAGTCCGTACTGTTCCGTCGACTCCCGCGATCCTTCCCGTCGAAGTCCGGCAACCTGTGACGTATAATCAACGTTTGCGATCAACCCTAAGTCGTATCCTGTAGAATTGAGTCGGCTTAATCCAAGACCTGTATCATTGCGACCGCACCGTCGCCGCGGTTCCAACGCCGCGACTCGTGCACCGATCCGATACCCAACCCGGAAGATGTGGGCCGGCGTTTATTTCGAAGAAACGTCATGCATTTGCAATCCCAAGAGAATCTCTACAACATGTCTCATCAATCAATCACCTCATGTCAAGTACACCCACCCATGCTTTCTTTCTCCACAAATCAAGCAACCACCAAGTCAACTCTCATGTCAAGTACACCATCACCTCATCATCACTCACATCTCTTCTTACAACCCTCTCTCTCCTCTCTTTCCCTTCACATTTTCCAAGCAAAAATCCAAGCAAGAGAGTGGACGTCCATGGTTTTCCAAGAGAGGAAGTGAGATGTGTGTGACCCACTTTCCCATCCCAAATCCTTCATCCTAGTCATTCAAACCTCATCACCCTCCATCAAAGTGAAGCACAAGGAGACCGGCTTTCCAACGGACCAAGAAGATTGAATGGTAGGTGCTCATTAGGCTAGATTTTTTCATGTTTTGATGATAAGCCAAGTGAGGCCTACCGATTGATGGTATGGATCTCACTTTGGACCCTTGATGTGACCGATGGACCACCTTGATGCTCATGATCATTCCATGATGGGGCCATTCTCCATGGACCCCATCATGATGTTTATTTTCCTTGCATGAAAAGAGGTCATCTAGACCGTCCATTTGGGTGGAGAAGGAATCTCCACCGTTGATCTTTGATTTGGTGGGCCCACATGCATTGGGACCCACTTGATGTATGATTGAATGCAAGGGAGGGCTCATAGTGGTGGAGCCCTCCATCACACGTGTCCCTCTTTCTCTCTCCCTCTCTCCCTCTCTCTTTCATATTCTTTTTCCCTATCATATGTGGTGATGTGGCCGTGTGGCCCACCCGGATGGACCCCACCATGAAGCATATTCTTCATCCTAGCTATCTATAGGTGGGGCCCACTTTATATACGAGTATGTTCCACACCACCCAGCCATGTGGTGGCCCACCTATGTAGGGCCCACATTAATGATTTATTTGCAAGCCCCAAAGAGAGTCCAGCGTCTGGACGTGCACTCTGGAAATACAAATATTGGCTTTGATTCAAAGGTTTTTGGGAAGGGCTGCCATGCAGGTCCCACCTTGAGGTAAGAATTCAATCCACCCCGTTCATTCCATTCTCCAGGGCGTTTTAGGCGTTGAGACAAAAAATGAAGCTGATCTGAGTATCTGGTGGGCCATAGCATAAGAAACAATGGCGTTCACCGTTAAAATACACCCTGCTGTTTCTGTACAATGAAATATGCCCAATATTGGGCTTGATGGATTTGTTATGGTCTGTAGAGACCAATGGCTGGGGTGGATTTCTCTGATGCGGGCCCTGCATAGGAAAAACCTGCAAAAAATCAGTTTCAATCAAATAAAATAAAATAAATTAAGTTAGGCAGCAGCACTGCTGCTGCTGCTGCTGACGCCAGGACGCACAGTGTCCTGCGTTTGACGCTGGAGGGCAGGGAAGTGGGTCCCATACGTGGGCCCCACCGTGATGTGTTTTTCACATCCACACCGTGCATCTGTTGGGTCCCCTGTAGGACAGTGGGCCACCCAAAAATTAACCCCATACATCGCTTAGGTGGCCCACATCATAGGAAGCAGCGGTGATGGAACGACTGCCATTGAAACCCTTTTTGGGTGGGCAGAAGTTTTGGATCATAATGAAATTTGTTTTTCCTTTTCATCCAGGTCCGTGTGACCTTACCAATGGTATGGATTGCAAATAAACATTATGGTGGCCCCACGTGGGACCACCTGGTGAGAGAAGTGGACAGCTGGGGTATTTCACGTCAGCAAGTTCCGTGAAAGCCACCTGATGTACGTGTTTCATCACTATTGTCCATCTATGGACATAGAGCCCCACACGTATGGAGCCTACCTTGATGTAAGTGTGATATTTCCGCCGTCCGTGGACCCACCTAGGTCATCCAGACCGTCAGATCATGGCCCACGTGGCATTGTTTTATCTAACAGTTCATCTGTGTGGGCCCACGTGGCATTGTTTTATCTAACAGTTGATCAGCGTGGGCCAGTACACCAGCCCATAGCTGCTGTGTACGTCAGTAGCTCTTGGGTCTGACCATGGGTTTGTGCTTGACCCAGACCATCCATCCATCCATCTGTGGCCCCACCAGTAGCAGTTAGTTGCTGGTTTTGACTATAGCAAGTTTTGGGGCCCACCATGGTGCATGTGTTGTATCTATGCCGTCCAACCATTTTGAGGTATCATTTTATGGCATGAGTTAAAGAATGAGTTAGATCTAAAATTCAAGTGGACCCCACCATACATATGTGGTATGTGCTGGCCGTCCATCCATGGGATGGTGAGACCCATTAGACGTGTCTCGCTATGACCGTCCAGATTTTGTAGGACCTGCCATGATATATGTGTTGTTACTACACCCTTTAGCCATGGATGGTAGGCTTACCGGTCGTGCAAATGCAGGGCCCACTTACTGTCAACCTGGGCCCACCTGAACTGTTCAGGCTCACCATGATGTGTATATTGTCTCCATGCCATCCAGCTAAGGCCCATTGTGCAGGGCTACCCTGATGAATATATGTGTCGCCCATCCGTTTTGGCTGGACCATGGGTTGCCCCATCAGGTCCATTGTTGTTTGTAAGGCCCACCTATTGTGTAAGAGGCCCATTATGATGTGTATAAGGCCTATTGTTGAGGCCCACCTTGGTATATGTATGAGGCCCATCTTGATTTATTTGTGGCCGTTATTGAGGCCCACCTTGATATGCATGAGGGCTCGTTATTGAGGCGCACCTTGATATGCATGAGGGCTCGTTATTGAGGCCCACCTTGATGTGTATGAGGGCTCAATATTGAGGCCCACTTTGATGTGTAGGAGGGCTCAATATTGAGGCCCACCTTGATGTGTATGAGGGCCCGTTATTGAGACTCACTTTGATGTGTATGAGGCCGTTGTTGAGGCCCACCTTGATATATATCGGCCCCATTTGAGGAGGCCCATCTTGATGTAGTTATAGCCCATCTATTTAGGCCCACCTTGATATACATGAGGCCTATGTTGTGAGGCCCATTTGATGTATTGGAGGCCCGTGGGTCGAGGCCCAATAGGGTATATATAAGGCCCATTGAATGTTATTCCATCGCGTTTTATGTGTTGGCGGCGGGCTATGCCTTGGGAGCAATGATGGTTTGACGTCCACATTGTAAGTACAATGTTGGTTAAATGTCTGCATTGTAACTCTCCTTAGGGCCCATTGATAGGCCCATACTTGTTGAGTATAGGCCGTATAGGCCCATACGCATTGTAAGGATAGTTCATTACTTTATAACATGCTTAGTATAATTTCATGACTCATGTCATACGCATCATATGCATGCTTGATATGAGTAGTGACTGATCATTGCATACGCCATTGAGCAGACTATTTACGGGACTCCTTATGAGACGGAGTGCCCACATTATCGCGCTGTATACACAGGATTGCTACATGACTGGATAGTGTGACTCATGCATCTCGCATATATGTGACTTGATCATTGTACGCCCTAGCGACATCAAGGCCATGGCCTCCACAGGCATATCGTGGATGGCTAAATGGGACACTGAAAATACTTGGTTCTAGCACTATGGGCACTTAGGATGTTTATGGGTGAAAGTCTCAGAATCTCCGAAACCAGGAGGTACCCCAACATCTAGACAGAGTGGAACATGAGCGCCCGAGTGCTGAATACCAGTAGGCCTCATCTCCCACTGTGTCGTGGTCGGTTGGGAGGGGGTGTGGCCTTATCCTCTCGAGTGAGGGGGCTATAAGCTAGGCTGAGTATGACCAGCTCGTAAATGGGTCCGCTATTGACGAGCCGAGTAGGTATTGACAGACTGCTGGCTAGACGGATAGTGAGGTCTTTTTCACTCGCGGGGCTGTGCAGCTAAGGAGGAATCAGTCGGTGTGCAGTGTAATAGACCCCGGTGATTTTTCCCAGAGAGCAACCGTACTGAGATGTGGACTTATTGAACAGGAATTGCATATCCATTCATTCATTCATTCACTACCCACTCGGGCTGGTGGTGCGTAACTATTTGTTACGAATACCTTCGCGTGGCCAGGATTTCGGTTGGGCGCGCAACTAACCTGAGATCAGGAGTTTACCACATTGTGTCTGACTATCCAAATTTAGGTATGAGACTGATTTGGATAAAAGTCCCTTGTGATGGACCCCATAGCCTGTGATACTTTGTACTATCATCCTGACTTCACATTCCTGCATGGTCATTTCATTCGCACTGCATATTACATTGCATCTGTAGTACTTAGCATTTTGGGTTATTATGTTTTTTACACCTATGTGGCCTAGATGGGGTTGATGGTATTCGTGGCTCGTCAGGATTTGCATATTGCATTGCATCCTCAGCATCTGTTATTGTCTTATTATGTTTTGCATCGCATAGCCTTGGTACGGCTGATAGCATTCATGGACTTACCAGTATACTTCCGCTTACTCTGATGTCATATGATTCATGATCTTGTTAGTATTTCTGCTTATCCCGATGATGTATGATTTATGTGCTTTATGGTATACTTGGCACTTATCTTATGCACACACTTTCACCACCCTCTAAACTTTTATAGGCTTATGCACGATAGATGCGTGCAGGTGGTGTTAGGTTGCAGTAGCGTTGAGCTTGGAGCGTGCAACTGTCCTCTGGAGCTTTGATTTCGATATATGTATTTCCCTTTCAGCAGTGTATTCAAATGATTATATTAGTGGATATGTGATGATGATGTTGCCTTTATGATCTGGGTATACTTGTGGTTATGCTCCATTACAAAAAAATAAAAAATAAAAAAAAATTAAAAAAAAAAAATCATACTGAAAATCCTCCTTCTAGGATCCTAAGATCGGAATCTGGCGTATGGGAACCGAGAATAGGGTACTACGGAGGCTGTCGGCACCGAATTTGGCAATCGAAAATTTTGTGAGTCCGTTTTCCGAGTTTGGGGCGTGATAGTAACTCTCTGACCGGGTGTTGAAACTCCTTAGAGTCTACCACCGGAGCAAGAGTAAGAATCGATACATAAATTATCTAATTTTCACATAAATTAAAACATTCATAATCATTTATTTGGTCCGCTGAGATGTGGTTCACAAATCCAGCCCATCCATTGTGTGTGTCCCATTTGGATGAGGAGTCAAACCAACTTTCAGCTGCATACAAAACTCAGGTGGGCCCCACCAAGTGCTTTTATATGTTTTAGGCATGTCTTCATATAGTTTTAAATGTTATGGCCCACCTGAGTTTCGTATATGGCTGATTTTTTGGATATCCCATAACCTAAAGGGGACCCATCAAATGCATAGTATCGATGTTCAACACACATCACAGTGGGGCCCATACAGCTCGACCTCATAGTACCATTTCCCGGCATGTACATGTGTACACACCAGGAAATGGTACTATGAGGTCGAGCTGTGTGGGCCCCACTGTGATGTGTGTCAAACATATACTGTATCAGTCAGATGCACCATTCAAAGGTGGGCCACAGGTTTAAAAATCAAGTCAATCCATCACTTGGGTGGGCCACACCACATATAATAGTTGACAAGGGTTATCCTCCCATTAAAACATTTATAATTATTTATTAGGCTCACCTAGATGTGGTTCACAAATCCATCCCATCCATTGTATGTGTCCCACTTGGATGAGGGGTCATACCAATTTCAGCCAAATCCAAAACTCAGGTGGGCCCCACCAAGTGCTTTTATATGTTTTAGCATGTCTTCACATGGTTTTAGATGGTATGGCCCACCTGAGTTCTATATACGGTTGATTTTTTAGATATCGTAATACATAAAGGGGACCCATAAAATTCACGGTGTTGATGTTAAACACACGTCATGTGGGGCCCACAAAGCTTGACCTCAGTTCCCATAAGGTCGAGCTTTGCGGGCCTACTGTGATGTGCGTCAAACATCTACCCCATCAGCTAGATGCACCATTCCATGGTGGGCCACGGGCTTAAAAGTCAAGTTAATTCATGACTTGGGTGGGCCACGGCACATGCAACAGTTGAGAGGAGTAACCCTCCCATTAAAACATTCATAATCATTTATTAGGCCCACTGAGATGTGATTCACAAATCCAGCCCATCCATTATGTGTGTCCCACTTGGATGAGGGGTCAGACCAAGTTTTAGCTGCATCCAAAACTAAGGTGGACCCCACCAAGTGCTTTTATATGTTTTAGGCATGTCTTCACATGATTTTAGATGACACGGCCCATCTGAATTCCATATACGGCTGATTTTTGGGATATCCCATAACCTAAATGGGACCAATCAAATGCAGTGTTGATGTTCGACACACATCATGGTGGGGCCACACAGCTCGACCTTATGGGAACTTCCCATGAGTCGACCTCGTAGTACCAATTCCCATAGGTGCGCTGGGCCTCACTGGGCATGGGGCGGCCCTGACTGTGAGGCCCACCTTGATATATGCATGGTATATCCATGCCATCCATCCATTTTTCCATCTCATGCTAGGGCATGAGCCCAAAAATGAGGCAGATCTAATTCTCAGGTAGACCACACCATAGGAAACAGTGGTGAGCTCGAAAAATGGATGGACGGTATGGATATATGATACATACTTCAAGGTGGCCCCACGGTCAGGACTGCAGCCACGTGACCCTGACCCTCGTAGATAGCTCATACTTAGGGCTATAATATGGTGAAGTCAACCCTCCACACATTAGAAGGTGATGAGTGACTGGGTCCGCCCACATGTTGCGATCCACTTAAAAAGTAAAACCAATTAATCATTTCAATCTATTACTTTTTTAACTGTTGATATTCTCTCTACTATTAATCAGATAGATGGATAGGATTGTCTAAGAGAAGTGATTTCTAAGAAATAAATCATTCATGCTAAAGCCTACATATATATGCATGGATCCGATCGATTTGTACGTAACCCAATCTATGTTGGAGGAGAGATGGCTCTACCATACTACAGTTCTTCCAGCTCTACCAAAAAATTGCCCTCTAGTATGCCACGAGGGAAGTAATGGTACACTGCATATTCATTCTCATGCAGTAATTCAGGTGACATTGTTTCCAAATGATTGGACTGTCCATCACCTTAAACGATAACAAATTCATGGTCGTCCAAAAAAAATACATTGATTGGATAATTCTAATAATTTTATTATTAACAAAATCAAATTTGTAGTATCCATCAGATGGACAGTCTAGATCTATATATACACCCAAGTGCTTGTGGTCATGGACGAGTTGTAGGTATCAAAAGTGTTTTATAGTGCTTAAAAAAACATTTGATAGTTGATATCTTATGGTCCACTTTTTATACTGGCAAGAGAATATGGCCAAGGGCGGATGTCATTGCACAATGAAAAGATTAAGTTAATTTAGGTACATATCTAAGGTAATATATAAACGTTTTATATAGTAGGCATTTTAAATCTGTAGGAACATGAAGCATCATATGAGTACATTTTTCTGAAATCTTGATTCCTGCTTGTAAAGAGATTTTATCTCAAGGTGAGGAGAGCTAAGAAAGAGCTATGAACATCCTCACTCCTATGATTGTCTGGTGTAGACAGAGAGACAGAGATTTCTCCTCCTCCCATTACATATTTACAAGTGGGGCTTACTCTATGGATGACTGTGGACGCCTTAGCGTACCTTGGAGGTCTAATTTGGTCTCTCTACTCTTCGGCAATATGTCATGAAAAAAAAAAACCCATTTTACATTAAAAGATTGATATTGAACTTCTATAGTAGTTATATAAAGCAAACTTTCAAATATTGGTTTGTGTTTCGAAACTATTCTCTTAAATCTAAAGTTTTAAAAAGTTTTACAATTCCATATCTTTCAAAATTTTGTTAACATACAAGTTTTCCTCACATAATGCCTACATGGAAATTTTACAACAAATTCTATTGTTTTTTTTTTATTTACTGAGAAAGTTTACAAAGTAAGACAACTAGAGATGAGACCTTGGATAACTCAGACACACAACATAGTTTCCATCTGCTCAATTAAAAGCCAAAAGACTAGTTCTGTTTTTTATTTCAATTAATAGGAAGTTAGACACTTCACTCTATCAGGCATCCATCATTCTAGTTAAAAACCTACTGTTAACATAATTACTCTTTCATATTTCATCCATAATGGGGTCCTCTTTTTTGGACCATTGGGATATGAGATACATGAAGAACATATTGTTCTTGTGACAAAACTCAGGGACTGAAAAATTTTACTTAATGTTTTCAGGGTTCCACATTAGGTGTTTTTTAGCAAGTTAGTACACACCCCACTGCAGCCACACCCCACTTGGAAATCGAAATCAAGACCTCAATGTTCAAACGATGTTATCTTCACTCGTCTACCACTTAAGCTATGGATCGGTGTGTTTGTTAACTTTTGAATCCGCCTCCATCATTTTTTTTTCAGAATATTTTTTGCCAAAAAGAGGTCTGGCTTAAAGAGGAATATAGAATGCGCTCCAAGAATTCCTCTAATTTATTTTATTTTTCTCTATCAAAATTGCCTCTACACACTATAATAGAGATTCCCTTGCTTAATACACGACCCAACTTTTAACATGTGGAATTTTTTTAGCCCATCATGATTTATGTGTTAGATCATTCTAGAGCATGAGCTCAAAAAATGAGGCACACCTAGATCTTAAGTGTACCACGCCACAAAGAGCAGTGAGAATTGAACAATTACCCTTGAAACCTTCCTCGGGTCCACTGCAAGGTTTATTTGCCATCTAATATCTTCATAAGGTCATACGGATCTAGATGAAGGGAAAATTACAAATATCAGTTTGATCAAAGCCTCACATGGCCTCGAGAAGTTTTTAACGGTAAGTTCCCAATGCCCACAATTTGTTATAGTGTGGCCCACTTGAGCCTTATATTTGCTTTATTTTTTTAATCTTATGCCCTAAGGTGGTATAAAAGAAATGGATGGTCAATGTTGATAAAACATATACATCAAGGTAGTGTTGAGGTGTGGAACCAGCACACCAATGCCTTTACCGAGCTGCTCGATCGGTCGAAGGGTGCTGCTTGACCAGTCGAGGGCCTGCTCAACTCAAAGTCCAGCGAGCAGGATTTTTTGGGCTCAACCAGTCGAGGCCCTGTCTCGACCAGTCGAGGGTCCGCTCGACCAGTCGAGGACTTGACTCGACTAGTCGAGGGTTACGCAGATTTGGTGCGGACTACGTAATTTTGAGGCGGTTTCGCAGAGGTGCGAAACGAAAGTTTCCTAAACTATAAATAGGAGTCCTAGGATTATTCTATGGTATGAAAAAGGTATGAAAAAGGGTTTTCTAAAACAAGACTAAGGGTTTTCTATATGTCTAAGGTGAGTACATTGCTTGTAATCTCGTTTTTCTTCATAGTAGAAGTTTGCACCCGTGGTTTTTTACCCTTGTTGGGGTTTTTCCACGTAAATTTTGTCTTGTGGTTTGTTGGTATGCTTTGATTCTACTTCTATATTATATTTCTTCTTATTTATCATTTGTGGGTGAGACCGGAAATTGGATCTCGGTTCACTTGTGTTGTTGGCGTGCTGCGCAACAACTGGTATTAAAGCTATTAGTTTAGTTCAAGTGGGAGCGATGATGGAAGAAGGGAAGACTAGAATTGAGAAGTTTGATGGTTCAAACTTTGCCTTCTGGAAGATGCAGATGGAGGATTATCTGTATCAGAAGGACCTTTATATTCTTCTAGGAGGAAAATAGAAGAAATCAGAGAAGATGATAGATGATGAATGGTCTTTATTGGATCGGAAGGCTTTAGGAATGATTCAACTCTCTTTGTTTAAGAGCGTCGCCTTCAAAATATCCAAGGCGAAGACTACAAAAGAATTAATGCAAGCCCTATCTACGATGTATGAGAAACCCTCAGCATCCAACAAGGCTCATCTTATGAAACGACTATTCAACATGAAGATGTCAGATGGTGGGAGCGTGGTTGAACATCTAAATGAGTTCAATACAGTCACGAGCCAATTGGAATTCGTTGGCATCACTTTTGAGGACGAGGTTAGGGCGTTATTGATCTCGTCCAGTTTGCCAGACAGTTGGGATGGTTTGGTGATTGCCATGAGTAATTCTTCAAGGTCGACAAAGCTGAAATTTGATGATGTGACCAGTCTAATTCTCAGCAAAGAGTCTAAATGAAAGACATCCGGATTTTCAGGGGATTCGAGGAATGCTCTAAACGTTGAAAGAAGAGGAAGATCGCTGAACAAATGAGGTAATAAACACGAACGTTCTAAGTCAAGGAAGAAGTCCAAGGGACCGAAAGACAAGGACGGGTGTTGGCATTGCAGGAAAAAGGGACACATGAAACGTGATTGCATGGCTCTTAAGAAATAAGAAGGAAACTCTCAAGATGGGAAGGATTCAGTGAATCTATCTGAGGAGAGTGACACAGAGGCGTTGATCTTGTCTCTTCATGCGCAGAATGAGTCTTGGGTTATAGACTTGGGGTGTTTCGTTTCATGTCACTTCATGTAAGGAAGTTCTGCGTGATTAATTATGTGTCAGGTGACTTCGGGAGAGTCTGTCTAGGTGATGATGAACCGTGCAGTATTGTTCAAAAGGGAGACGTTCATATAAGTCAGAAAAACAGAATGTTTTTGAAATTGAAGGATGTCAGACATGTACAGAGTTTAAAACGAAATTTGATCTCAGTGGGGCAGTTGGCTGATACCGGATATATGACGACATTTACTAGTGATTCCTAGAAGATCACAAAAGGTGCTTTTGTGATATCTCGAGGCAAGAAGGAATGTACGTTGTACGTGACTTTCATATCATATAGTTTACTCGCAGTCGCATCAACTGGAGTGAATGAACAGTTATGACATCAGAGGTTGGGACATATGAGTGAGAAATGGATGAAAGTGTTATTGTCAAAAGGGAAGCTAACAGGGCTAAAGTCTATTGACTTAGAATTCTACGAGGACTGCGTGTATGGCAAGCAGAAGAGGGTAAGCTTCAAGAAAATAGGACGCACTCCAAAGACGCATCTGTTGGAGCTTGTACACACTGATGTTTGAGGACCGGCACAGGTATTATCTCTTGGTGGTTCACGTTACTTTGTTTCTTTTATTGATGATGCTAGTAGAAAACTGTGGGTCTATTTCTTAAAGCACAAATCTAATGTATTTAATATATTTAAGAAGTGAAAAGTAATGGTAGAAAACGAGACAGGTAAAACAATAAAATGTCTCAGATCAGATAATAGGGGAGAGTACTGTGATAAGAGGTTTGAGGAGTATTGCGCAGCAAATGGAATCAAATATCAGAAAATGATTCTGGGGATACCGCAGCAGAACGGTGTGGCTGAGCGCATTAACAAGACTATCATTGAGCGCGCCGGGAGCGTGAGGTTACATGCAGGGTTGTCTAAAATGTTTTGGGCAGATGCTGTGAATACTGTCGCATATCTCATCAATAGAAGTCCCTTAGCACCATTGGATGATGGGCTATCAGAAGAAACGTGGACTGGAAAAAAAGTGAAACTTGCATATCTCAAAGTGTTTGGTTGCACTTCATATGTTTACATTGATGAAGAACACAAAAACAAGCTAGATGCGAAGTCCAGGAAGTGCATATTTATAGGCTACGGGCAGCATGATTTTGGCTACCATTTTTAGGATACAGATAATCAAAAAATCATCAGAAGCAAAGACATAGTCTTCAATGAAAAAGTGATGCATAAGGACAGTGTGTAACAAAACCAAAATAAGGCCGATGAGAAAGAATTCGTAGAGTTGGAAGAGTTACAGGACACGAGTGTTACAGTGCCACGGGATGAGCATGCATAAGAGCACAATGAGGCAGAGCCCGTAGACACCAGTTGTGAGGAGGTCTACTCGGGAGAAAAGACCTAAGGTCTGATACTCACTCTCCTTACATTATCTACTGCTGACAAATAATGGTGAACCAGAGTGTTTTGAATAGGCATTATAGTTAGATACACAGGTTAAGTGGGAGCAGGTCATGGATGATGAGATGGACTTTTTGGAGTCAAATCGTACGTGGGAGCTAGTCACTCTACCTAAGGGTAAGAAAGTTCTTCATAATAAGTAGGTTTACAGATTGAAGGAGGAGCACGATGGTTCGAAATGGTACAAGGCTAGATTGGTTGTGAAAGGGTTCCAACAAAAGGCAGGTATCAACTTCACTAAAATATTTTCACTAGTGGTGAAAATATCTACGATTCGCATGGTTTTGAGTATAGTGGCTACAGAGGACTTACGTCTAAAGCAGCTAAATGTTAAGACAGTCTTTCTTCATGGGGACCTTGAAGAAGAGATATACATGCATCAGCCAACATGATACATGCACCAGGAAAGGAAAAGAAGGTGTGTAGATTGAAAAAAAGTCTATATGGCCTGAAGCAGGCCCCGAGCAGTGGTACAAGAAGTTCGACAGTTTTATGCCGGGAAACGGTTTTAAGAAATGTCATGCATACCACTGTTGCTATTTGAAGAAGTTTGATACGTTGTACACCATCCTTATTCTGTATGTTGATGTTATGCTTGTGGTTGGATCAAATATGAATGACATCTCAGATCTCAAAAGACAACTGTCTAGAGAATTTTCCACGAAGGATTTAGGAGCTGCAAAACAAATCCTAGACATGAGGATAAAGCGTGACAGGAAAAACAAGAAACTAGTTTTATCACAGGCAGAGTACATAGCCAAGGTACTTGATCGATTCAGTATGGGAGGTATTAAGCCGGTTAGCACTCCATTAGCCAACCACTTCAAGCTTTCTAAGGAGCAAGATGCGAAGACACTGGAGACATGGCTAAAGTCTCATACGCGTCAGCTATTAGGAGCCTCATGTATGTTATGGTGAGCACGAGGCCAGATATTGCTCAAGTAGTGGGAGTTGTTAGCAGGTTTATGAACAACCCCAGAAAGGAACATTGGAAAGCTGTGAAGTGGATCCTTAGATACCTGGTAGGTATTGTGGATATAGGACTATGTTATGGAGGATCAGAAATCAATCTACAAGGCTACATAGATTCAGATTTGGTAGGAGATATCGACAACAGAAGAAGAACAACAAGGTATGTCTTTACTTTAGGTAGTGTCGTAGTCAGTTGGGTCTCTCAGTTACAGAAGATAGTATCCATCAGTACAACAGAAGCAGAATATGTTGCAGCTACAGAAGCGTACAAGGAGATGGTGTGGATACAAGGTTTTATGGAAGAGTTGGAAAAGAAGCAAGCAGATTGTAAGTTGTATAGTGACAGTCAGAGTGCAATACACTTGGCTAAGAATTCAACCTTTCATTTAAGGACTAAGCATATTGACATCAGATATCACTTCATACCTTTGTTACTGAAAGATGGATCGATTGCTCTAGAGAAAATCCATACAAGTGAGAACCCTGTGAATATGCTGACTAAGGCGGTAACACGGGAGAAGCCGTAGCTCTGTTCAGCGTTGACTAATCTTCAAGCTTGAAGACGGAGAGGTGGTGCACTCCGGATATAGAAGACAAAAGATTATGGTGATGTGTCTCCAAGTGGGAGGATGTTGAGGTGTGGAGCTAACACACCAATACCTTTACCGAGCTACTCGACTGATCGAGTAGACTACTCAACCGGTCGAAGGGTGCTGCTCGACCAGTTGAGGGCCCGCTCGACTCAAAGTCCAGCGAGCAGGATTTTTTGGGCTCGACCAGTTGAGGGTTACGCAGATTATGCGCGGATTTGGTGCGGACTACGTAATTTTGAGACAGTTTCGCAGAGCTACGGAGCGAAAGTTTCCTAAACTATAAATAGGGGTCCTAGGGTTATTCTAGGGTATGAGAAAGGTATGAGAAAGGGTTTTTTAAAGCAAGGCTAAGGGTTTTCTATACGTCTAAGGTGAGTACATTGCTTGTAATCTCATTTTTCTTCATAGTGGAAGTTTGCACCCGTGGTTTTTTTAACCTTTGTTGGGGTTTTTCCACGTAAATTTTGTCTTGTGGCTTGTTAGTATGCTTTGATTATACTTCTAGATTATATTTCTTCTTGTTTATCGTTTGTGGGTGAGACCGGAGATTGTATCTCGGTTCACTTGCGTTGTTGGCGTGCTACGCAACAGGTAGGCCCCACATAGCACTAAGAGGAGCCTCTATTTTCATCCTGGTTGGGTAGTGCCCAGTCCCCACGTGACTTGGGAAACTGATTGTGCGGTTACCTCCTTGGTGGGTTAATGTCACCAAGTTCTGTGGACTCCACCATAATGTATGTGTTATATCGACATTGTCCACCCATTTTAAGATATACTTTTAGGGCATGGGCCCAAATATGAAGCAAATCTGAAGCTCAAGTAAACCACACCACAAAAGGCAAGGGGGATTGAACGTATACCATAGAAAATTTCTTTGGGGCCACATAAGTTTTGAAGCAATCTGGCAGTTTTTTTCTCCCTTTATCCGGGTCTTTGTGACCTCATGAACACATAGGATGACAAATAAACATCACGGTGGGCCATAGGAATGTTTCAATGGTAGGAATCATTGTCCCACCACTTTTTGTTTTGTGGTGCACTTGAGCTTTGGATTTGCCTCATTTTTAGTCTCATATCTTAAAATGATGTCGCCTAATGAATGTAAGGCGTGGATATAACACATATATTATGGTGGGGCTCACATGACTTGGTGATGTCAACACAACACCGAGCACACAAGGCAATCCCCTTGATCATGGATCCAGAAGCGGATTGCCTAGTAGCTTGTTGGTTACTAGACGGTGCTCTATCACCCACCATGATATATGTGCTTTATCCATGCCCTCTGGCTATGACTATGTTTTTAGATCATTTTATGTCATGAGCCCAAAAATGAGATAAATCCAAGTCTTAAGTGGCCCACACCACAAGAAAATAACGGTGATTGAATGTCCGCCCTTAAACTTCCTAGGGCTCACTGTAATGTTTACTTACCATCCAACTTGTTGATGAAGGGTAGACACAAATATCAACTTCATTCAAAACTTTTGACGTCATTAAAAGCTTTTAATGGTGAGCTTTCAATCACCACTATTTCCTGTGGTGTGGTCCACATGAGATTTGGATCTTCCTCGTTGTTGGGATCTTTCCCTATAATGATTTGAAAAAAATAAAATAATGGATGGACAGCGTGGATACAATACACACATCATGGTGGGAGCCACACAACACCGTCCATCATTAGTAGGTAATATGCATTCCCAAATCCACCGAGGTAGGTGGGACCTTGATTGTGGGGCCCACCGTTATATATGTGACTACTTCCACATTGTCCATCCACACTGAAAGCTCATTTTAAGGCATAATCCAAAAAATAAAGCATATACAAATCTCAAATAGACCATGGTATAGGAAACAATGGTAATTAATCATTAAAAAAAATTTTGAAGGCCACAAAAGATTTGGATCAACATGATATTTGTATGGTCTCTTCGTATAGGGTTTATGACCTTATGAAATGGTTGGATGGTAACAAAAGAAGAAAAAGACAATCCTTTGGAATCCTTGAAGTTTTTAATGGCAAGGATTTAATCATGGTTGTGTCGTGTGGAACAGGCAAATGTGTCAAGTTAACAAATTTCTAGTACTTCATACTTTTATTAACAAACAGGTTCTTTGATATTCAATTTTTAATTTTCAGATTTTATCATTTCTTTCATATGGTCATTAAATAGGTTTTTTTTTTTTACTTTAGATTTGTTATGGGGAAAATGGATCGACCAATAATGAGAGGGCAGGTTGGACCTTCGTGTACCACAGCAGGTCGAACAAATGACGAACTTAATTAAAAGTCTGCCACTTGACCTTGGACCGAGCAGGGAACGAAGTCGAGCTCGATTTCTCACCAACAGGTCGGGAGACCCACTGATCTACTTGACACCAAAGGAAGCCCAACTATTTGATAAAGGAATCAGGTCGGTGGGACCCCAGGTCAGGTCAGCCAAGACCACCTCGACTTCCCACTGCCCAAGTCCAGGTAAACAGACCTTATTTAAGAAATATCTGCCTGAGATCTTCTCCAAAGATCTCATAGGATGTTTGCATGACGCTCAGGATCCCAAGATCTTCACCAAAGATCTTGGGAGATCCCCCACGCATTCGGGATCTGAATCCCTCTACAATACGTACCTACTAAATAGGAAGATTGCCCCCTACGCCATCTCCTCTCTTCAACTATAAATAAGAACATCTCTAATGATGAAAGGTATGCACAATCTCTCACCCAAAGCCTTAGATTCTACTAGACTCAGATTCCTAGCCTGATTCAAGCATCGGAGGGTCCCCTGTTCTAACCAGGGTCTCATTTGTCTTCTCCTTATACAGGTGCTCGAAGGTTTAAAGAGGGTGAATCAGATTTTTGCATCAACGAGATTCAATCCCTTGGGATTTGTATCGGACTTCAGTTTTAACAAAAATGTCTCATTCTGAATGACTCCTAGGCTAAAAATTTATTAAAAGATTTTCAAATTTCGATTTTTGTTTTTTTCTCAAAATACTATAGAAAAAGTCTTGTCAAAAATTAAAATATTTATTTTAAATTAATTAAATAAATTCAAAGTTTAAATGTATATTTATTTAACAAATTAGTTAATCTTTTTACTAACCTTCTACGCGATATTGCAAGATTTTTAAAATATCCGGTTGCTATCTTTGGCTGCGTTTTCAGCTACTGATTTTCAAAATCTGGCCGCCACCGAACAATATAGACCTGTGACCAGGAGAGATTCCTCACCTTTACCCTTTTTTTTCTCTTTTTTTTTTTTTTCCGGTGGGACCATGTGATAAATGTGGAGAGCTGGCATGAGTAGCTGATGCACTCAACAGGCGTGAAAGGGGCGTCCCTTTATCCCAAACCAAACCGTCCACATTGTGGGACCCACTAAAACGGTTCATAGTTCATAGCCTCAGAAGCCACAGATTTAACAAGCAAATGCCCTTAAAACACTCTCTGGCTCTCTGCCCCATCTGCAGTCGATCTCATCAAACTCTGCCAGTGCACCAAACCAACCCTCTGGCCCACATTATCATCTTTGGGGCGTCCAAAAGCGCTCAAAGTTTTGGTCCATCATGGCCCACAAATGGACGGCCAAAACAATTTAAATGGCAACAAATGTTAGACAGATGCGCAATCGATCGGACGCCGCTTCAGATCCATTGAGCCCAGTGTATCCCTGACTGTGGGGGCCACCATGACGTATGTCCCTTACATCCACGCTGTCCATTAGTTTTGACAGCTCATTTAGTCATTTCAGGGCATTATCCCAAAACTAAGTAGATCCAAATCTCAGGTGGACCATAGCACAGGGAACAGTGGTGATTGACCATTAAAAACTTCTTGTCAGCCACAAAAGTTTAGGATCAAGCTGATATTTGTATGGTCTATTCATCAATATCTTTGTGACCTTATCAATAGGTTGGAAAGCAAATAAATATTCTGGTGGCCCGTGGGAAGTTTTTAATGGAGGGTATTCAATCAGCACTGTTTCTCGTGGTGAGGTCCACCAAATCATGCCTACGATGAGCTGTCAAAATAGATGGACGGCATGGATGTAAGGCACGTGTATCACAGTGGACCCACGATCAGATCCACCTACCGCGTCCCAATCCATCGCACTAGCATCCCCAGTAGCTGGGCCCAGTAAAAGTGAACCACACGGTCACACCTCTTTCATTTTTCTGGGGCGCGGATTGGATACTGACAAGGTCAGTAGCGAAATTGCTACTGGACCTCACTATGATGCATGTGTTGTATCCGTACTGTCCAACCATTTTTAGAGATCATTTTATGGCAATACAAAGAAAATGATATAGATCTAAAGTTAAAGTGGACCTCACCGTGAAAAATAGTGGGGACAGTGGCATCCACCATTCAAAACTTCTTAGGGGCACAATAGTTTCCGATGAAGCTGATATTTTTATTTTCATTTCAACCGTGTTAACTTATGAATAGGATGGATCTCAAAAATACATCATTATGAGTCCTATAAATGTTTTAATGGTGGGTGTGACCGCTGCGACGGTTTTCTGTGGTGGGTCCACTTGAAATTTAGATCAATTTCATCCTATTTGTAATGTCATAAAACGATCTCTAAAAATGGTTGAACGGTATCGATGCAACACATGCATCATGGTGGGGCCACCGACCTTGGTGACGTCACTTCATAGCGATTTGGCTACTGACCTTGTCACTATCCAAACCGCGCCCCTTTTTCGGTATTTCCTTTTTCAGTACCAAGTATCTGCCCTCCTGATGCTGTGGGTACTACTTTTAGGGGGTGAAAGCAAATTAGAAAACTGGAAAATACAGGTGCACTGCGGGAGCACTAATCTTCCGTGACCGTTTAAGCGTACAGGAGATCAAGCCATTCAAGAAGCAATTCCATCAAGGATAGACAATGGGGAAAGTCCCTCTACCTGAAATAATACTAATAATTGTGAAAGGAGAATACCAATAGGCAGGGTCTGCTTAAAAGGTACTATGCAATTCCGTTGACAAGATAGAGGTGGCAAAAGTTTCTGGCGATCAGGACGGTTGATCTGTTGGACCACTGTGTGGATTGGATTTAGGTTTAAAATCTCATTGATTGGGCAACTACTATATCCAGTTGTTGTGATTTTCTCCATTGATGTTCATTTAGATAATTACGAGCATAGATACCCTTCTTTTTTGCCATACCTCTCATCCACGTAGTGGCGTACAAGAGAAAGCAACCAAATGGAACTTAAAGAGAGGCCCTTTTCATTTGTGGTAGTGTGGTGACGTGGTAAGATTTGATTAAAAGGTCTTACGGTTCAGCTGTAAAAGGAATGGGCTTGCTGAGATTTTGAATCGGCCATGGGGCTGAGCCTTATTTAAAATTCTAACTTGTAGCCTAAGCCCAAGCCCATTAATACCCTTACATTTATAATATAATTTATTTAAATATAAACATTTATATTAAGTGAATTTGATCCCAGTTGCATCGATTCGAACCTAGACAAGTTTGAAGTTGAGTTGAGTTGAGTCGAGCTCGACCAGCTTGAAACTTTTTCAAGTTCAAAAAATATCAACTTGACCCATTTCCAGCCGAGTCAAATCAAGCTTTTCAGAGACTAGTCGCGCGAGTTAGTTAGGCTAATTAGTTCATGTATAACTCTACTTACGATGTGAGAAATGAGCATGTAAAAAAGCTCTACAGGATGGCACATAATTTACCTCATTTGTGACAAGCATACAACTTACAAATCAAATCTCACTACAGGGTAGGTCACATCATGGAATATATAATTTATCCCATGTTATTCATCTATTTTGATAGATTATTTTAAATTATAAACCTCAAAAAGAGATAGACCAAAGGTCTAAGTGGACCACACCATCAAAGGTAATGGGTATTGAACTCCTATCATAAAACTTTATAAGGTCCACATTAATGTTTATTTGCCATCCAACTTGTTTTAAAGGTCTCATAGACCTAGATGAAAGGAAAAGATATCTATCAGTTTGATCTAAAACTTCAGCAGCCTCAACAAATTTTCAATGGTAGGCTTTCAATCTACACTTCTTATGGGCCTTCAATTTGCCTTTTTTTTTTTTTTTTTTTTTTTTTTTTTTTTTTTAAGTTTATCATCTAAGATAGACTTTAAAATTTGATGGAAGGCATTGATGAGGCAGGGCCCACACGGAACCCTTGGCAAGGCTGTCCTACTTTAGCTAGGTTCTAGTTCTGGCTCTTGTTCTGGATGCGCCCTACAAAATAAGCCCCCTGTGTTCTGATCTATTGTTATTAGGTTACAGGCACAAGCTAAATGGTGCATTCTAATTCTTTAACACTTGTTTGTTAAAATATAATAATTTTTTAACTCCCTCTTCAAGGGTCAATAAATGTTTAACCTAACATTGGGACTATCAAATAAATGTAAATTTTTTATTCATAATGCATGTAAACTGGGCCCATTATTTTGGACAGTTTAATTTGATTAATTTATACGTCATATCTGTAAATTCTAAGTGCATGACTATCATCCATCACCCTCTGTCAGAGTATAATTGTTTTTCTTCCACGGAAGCCAGGTAATTAATTAAGGCCAGGGGATTTTTTTAATTCGCAGGTGGACTGTGACATTCGTACTCATGCAATTACTAACTGTACACTTAGCATATACACAACTCAACATAAACCTTTCAAATTGTGGGAACCATTGTAGATGGCCCATAATTTCAAAATCAAATTAATTGGAGCTTCCTGACCGTTGATAAATAAACATTTGTCTGTCATATTAGGACCGTTGAATGCTTTGATTTCACCAATCAGCCATTTAGGAGATCAGTTCAGTATAATGTTTGTTTTTTATTCATTTAAAGTGGATTCCATGATTTGTAAGGATGGTATGGGTCATATACAGAAACGCGTGTGTATGAAAAGTCACGCTCTGCCAGAGTATCGAGCCTTTCTCTCAGGTTTAACGTTTAAACCACTAAATTAAGACATAATCAGAGCACATGATTCGTTGCCACTGTCCTTCTGTCCCAATCAAGCACAAGTGAAAAACTTTGATACTCCGACAGACTATGACTGTTGATACGCTGGTAGTAAGAAAATTTACACTTATGATATATTTAATTCAAATTCAACCGTTCAAATCGTGGGCCTCTATTTAAACAGATCATAAAACTAAAAATCAATCATTTAGGGAGATTAAGTGATATTTAACTAATTGTTGAGATATCAACTGCTAATGGTCAGAATTTTCATCAAACACATATTACTAATCAGAAATTAGAATAATTTAATAAATATTATTGTCGAGTGGAGATCTATCCACGTGGATTAATTTTTTGTTTCAACGGTTTAATTGAGTCAATATATTTTATATGTACAACTTCTAAATGCCTGTGTATCAACTATTATAATCTGCCCGAGAATCAAATAACTCGACTAAAAGTAGAAAGCGCAGCAATAGCGGCATTAAATAAACGCATGTGGAATAGTCTGATACTCTGGCAGAGATTAATAATTCATACACCTCCACTTGTAATATGGACAACTGAAACAAAGTAACTCAAATCAAACCGTATAAATCATAGAAATAAATATATATAGGTAATATCCCTAAATTTAGATAGATAAAATGATTTTAAATTCTAATAAATGGAAAATTTGTTTGGGTACGTAGATCAACGATTGAATTTCATTTTAACCATCCATTAGATGTCCACCAAGCTCGAGGAAAGGTGGTCGGTTTGGCTTATCTTTTCTTTTTTGTGACCGATACATGCCAGGTATCCAATTTCTGCGTGCATGAGTATGATCACTACACTCTGCCAGAGTATGAAAATCTCTCTCTACTCTACTCTCTACTGGAGGAGGGCATGGAAGAAGAAAAGAGCAAGAAATGGAAGTGGGTTCTTCTCATCATCTAATGCTGCTGCACAGATGATCATATCAGCTTTTGCTACAATGCACAGACATTGAACTCTCTGTCTCTCTCTCTCTAGCGAACCCTCTCTCTCTCTCTCTCTCTCTCTCTCTCACCCTCTCTCTCTAGTGAGTAGAACAGAATGAAAAGAAAAGGGTATGTTGTGCTTTGCATCATCTTCATGTGCTTCCTTGCTAGCTTTTCATCAGTTTCAGCAGCTACATCTTCTCCAGCAAGTGAGTTTCAAAACCCCATAAAAACCCCTTTTCCCATTTCTTTTCTTTTTCCACTTTTTTCTTGGGTATTCTTCCAGCTGAAATCTCTCCTTCTTTTTTGTTCCCTTTTAGCAGGATTTGTAAGTGGGTTTTTCTCCAATGCATTTTCTGCCTTCTTGAAATGGATCTGGTCATTATCTGCTACAACAAAATCAGGTAGAAAAATCAGTTAATATCTACAACAACCAACCTCTTTGATTGGATACACCCATTATCCATTTTGGAAATTGGGATCGTACATTTTTGTACTGTTTTTACTATTTCGTTTCCAAAATGGGAGATGGGAGCATGCAAACTTAAGAGGGTGGGTATAATAGTGGCTACCTAGAAGTATCAGTACCTTGAAATGGAGATGTTTGATTTTTTTCTGTTTTTTTTTTTTTTTTAATATATATATATATATTTTTTAATTTTTTTACAGCGGTTTCGGGCCGTCCTGTGTTGAAGTTCGAGAGCGGATACACTGTGGAGACAGTGTTCGATGGAAGCAAGCTTGGGATTGAGCCTTTCACTGTTGAGGTGTCTCCGAGCGGTGAGCTTCTGCTGTTGGACTCTGCCAATAGTAATATTTACAAGATCACTCCTCCACTATCGCGATGTAAGTGTTCTTTTTTTTTTTTTTTCTTATTTATTGCTGGTTCTTTTCTTCTTCTTCTTCTTATTATTATTATTATTATTTTTTTTCTGATTGGTTACATTTCAGCAAAAAACCCAAAACCCACTTCCATTTCTGCAAAAGCCAATACCCAAAATTCACTGTTTCGATTGATTTTTTCTTTTTATGATTTCTGCAAATACCCAAAACTCATATAGCAGAGGTTGTTCCTTTCCTTATTGTTCTGGGACTGATGGGCCTTTTTCTCAATGTCATGCGCATTATATCTAAATAGGTATTATATAATGCTCTGGCTGGAAGCTTGTAGAGTACCCATTTGGGTTTTCAGTTTCTGCAAGCAGGGCCTGTGGTTTGGGGACCCAGACAATTGATATTATGGGCCCCAATGTGATTGGCCATATGCACTGAAAATCTCCCAGATTGCAATACAACATTCAATAAGGTTGCCAACAAATAGACGGTTAGGAAAGCAATGGTAGCAATGACTCACATTCAACCAAAACAAGGCTACATGTTCAATAGCCAGGATATTTCCATCTGGGTGATTTTTGACCTACTGATGTCCATGTGTCAATGTTCTTGATCACCGAACCATGCACTTAGTTCATACAAAATGACAACCTGGACATAATATGCATGCTCTTGTGTGGGGCGTTGTATGATAGGTTGTATCTAAAATCTATGGTTTTTTGCTTCCCTGCATCCCTCACATTATTTAATACCTTGTATCTGAAATCCCTGGCATTCTGTCTCTGAACATACCAAACTTCTATAATACCTCTGTAATTTATGCTTGTTCAAGTATTCTGCAGAAAATCTAAATCCATTTTTGCGGCCTTTAGATAATCGTTTCTGCAAAAGAAAATAAAAAATCTGAGAAGTTTTGGAACAAATGGCCCTTATTAAGCTCTTCTATGCACACCAGGCTCCATCCTCTCAGAATTTTTTGTCTTAGTTTAGGAAACATTTGGAATACCTTGGATATTGGGTCCAACTGGAATGCTTTACAAATTTTTATTTTATTATTATTATTATTATTATTTTTTTTATTTCATCTGTTTACAAATAGAACTTAAAACGAGTGAAATAGTTGTTTGGGTATCTTTTTCCAC
The DNA here is from genome assembly GCA_021015155.1 of Magnolia officinalis. Classification (NCBI taxonomy): domain Eukaryota; kingdom Viridiplantae; phylum Streptophyta; class Magnoliopsida; order Magnoliales; family Magnoliaceae; genus Magnolia; species Magnolia officinalis. The sequence goes on from JAJHSJ010000015.1 coordinate 23,021,046, forward strand.
CATTTCCCAAATGACTCCCTATTGCCATATTCGACCAACTGTCCATTTCGGTGTATTTTCAAACTTACACATAATTTCTCTTCTCATTTTATTATTTTGGTTTCCAATGAACTCAGCCCTTCTCCAAATACATGGAAAAAATGCAGATAGCAAAACAAAGCTGGTAGCCGGTTCGGCAGAAGGGTACTCTGGACATGTTGATGGGAAGCCAAGAGAAGCAAGGATGAATCACCCAAAAGGGTTTACAGTGGATGACCGTGGAAATATTTATGTTGCGGACACCATGAACATGGCAATTCGGAAGATCAGCGATACAGGTAAATCTAATGGGCTTACTCAAAATCATGGAAATTACCACTACAAGGCGTGATCTCAATCCAACTTCACTATCTCAATCCCAAATGGATAGGGTGTATGCAAATCAAAATGGTGGTGTAGATATCAATTCCTCAACATCATTCAGCTGGGTCCCATTTTTGGCTGATCACTCTCTACAAATCACTTGGAGTGGATGATCCCACCCATCTGATGGGTTTGCCTTCCCTGTTCAATGCTGATCATTGCCAATATTCATTTCTATTGTCCATTTATAGGTCAATGATGGGACACGGTCTGATTATTGAGGGTTTTCTACTATGACTGACTGATTGTCAGAACCATTCAATGAACTGGCCTAATCATGGAGTGTTTTGTCTCCTATCCCATTACTGTGGGAGCTCATGGCAGTTGAGATAAATGGATGAAGAGAATTTAGGGATTGAAATTAAGTATGAAAAGAATAATAAGGAAAGAGGGAAGAAATAGAAGGAAGGAGATGTAATGAGGGCATAATTGATTGTATTAGTCTCACTATTCTTTTTTTATATTCGATTTTTGGATTATTAGTTTCACTGGACTAGTACTATCTTATTAATGTAAGAGTATGTTGCTCCACATGAGTACACAATAGGCATGGTACATGGAGAAGATCAAATAAAAACGATATGTTACTCTGCATGACTACATGACTCCATGTTCCATTTCTCTACACTCCCCCTCAAGCTGGAGCATAAAAATCAGTTATGCCCACTTGTGACATGTTTGATGGAGCTGATGAAGTGAAGGCCAATTCCTTGGTTAGTAAATCTGGCGTTTGGTCTTCTGACTTCTAATGCAACATCTCCTTTGCAATCACCTTTTCAGGAACCATTTTCACGAGGCAAATGGCCTAAATTGACTAATTAAACTCATGTTTTCATTTAAAAAAAAACCAATCTCCCAATACAATTTGGGGAAAACACCTATGAGAAGATCTTTGGACTTGTACCAACCTGACCTTACTCCTCAGAAACATCGATATATTTAACTAGAGTTAGAAGTTTTGACAGAGCATTCTGTTTTAGACCAGTTTCTCAGACTAGGGATTGTGATTTGGAATGGCTTGAAATACTTGTTAATCTAACATCTACTTAGACCAATCTGCTTCAATATGCATTAAACGTTCATGATATATTGGATTGGGGAAAATATGAATTGCAGCCAGGGTTGTCGAAGTAGTAGGATTTACAATTTGAATCGTATCATATACATATATGATGCAAATCATAGCCCCAAATAGGAAATTAACATGAGCTGCACGATTTATGTAGGAACTGTATAGAATTGTACGACTATCATAATTGGCAAAAAGGGAGCCCAAAATTACTTAAAAGATCAATTTATTCATATTTTTCCCTTACACTTTGCTCTTAAAATATGGAAAAAGCCCTCCACCTGCACCACAAGGAATGGTATAGGGCATTCTCAGCCCTTTGTTCATTTAAATGGGGGAGCTTATAAATTTATTTAATGCATCCAAGTGCTGAAAATGTCATGTAAAAGTCTCTTTGTGGTGCAATCTCCTGTAGCCTGTCGGTGATTAGTTATTATTATTATTTTTTAAAATCTCATTTTGGTTTTGAGAGAGATTTGGGGATTTAAAAATCGGCCAGTAACACCCGTTTTTCCATAACGGCCATTACATAACCATTTTTGCACACCATGAGTGGTACCGGGTCTTTGGGTCAATCTTAAAGGAGCGCAATGGCAAGAGTGTCAATAGAGGAAGAGAGAGCGAAGGCATTGGCAAGAAGGTTTGTGGTGCAAACATATAGAATGTTCATGCACACATTTAGGGCTTCCTCTTGGAGGCAAGCCTAATGTTATGTTTTATTTTATTTTTAAATCCAATTATAAAAAAAAGAAAAAGAAAAATAGCTAGCCAATGGAAAGGATTTTCCCTGTCTCTTAGAGGGAGACTTATCCTTACCAAGGCCACCCTATGAAATCTTCCTGCATATTTTCTCTTCAAAATGCCAATGGTAGCGGCATCCAAGATAGAGAAATTGCAAAGAAACTTCCAATGGAAAGGAAAAGAAGGGAGGAACTTTCACGTTGTAAATTGGAAAATCCAAAGCCTGTGAAGGAAGGGGGATTAGGAATTTGTAAGATGAAAGATCAAAATTGGGCCTTGTTGAGCAAGTGATGGTGAAGGTTTGGGGAAGAACTTGAGGTGTTATGGAGGAATATCATAGCTGGGAAATATGGGATGGAAGTGAGGGAGATCAATGACTGGAAAAGACCAAGATTGGCTTTGTTGAGGAAGAGAAGATCAAATGAATGGAGGCCATTCAAATCATCAATAGAAAAGGCACTAGAGATCGTCAAACAAATTGGAGTCTCCTTTGATGGATCCCCAAGTGAGGCTTGCAAATACTCTAAAGACTTGGAGGAAAGAGAGTAAATGAAAGCACCGTTTTAAATAGCGGTAGCATGTTGCGTTGGGTTCAACTCTCTGTAGCACATAGCATAAATAGCGTAGTGTATAGCGTAAGTTACACGATACTTTTATTTTATTTTTTAATTTAAATATAGGAAAAATATGATAAATAGTAAGAAAAAAGCAAATAATATAAAAATGGCTAAAGGTGATTCATTTTTTCAAGTATAAGCCTATTCAAACAAGTTATTAATTATCATTTATCAAAAGCCAATCCACATATAGAGTCATATACCAAATCAAATAATTATTACATCAACGACTTCCTAAGTAAACTGCTTTAATTTTTTTTTAATCAAACCACTATTCAAATCGCAAGTCGCAACTCACAAGTATGAAAAGAAATAAAAATCCTGTAGGTTAAAGAGTATTGAGTACAATATAGATGTCATCTATACAAATAGGGGTTTTCGAAACCCTTTTTCTTTTAAGTTTAGTTTTAAAGGGTTTTTAAGTGTGTGAGTTTCACACCAATTTTAACAAAGAATCACCACCATTATAAGTGAAAGTACACAAAGAAAGGTTTCATTTTAATTTACATTTTAAGTTTATATATATATATATATTATATATATATATATATATATATATATGAGTTTTTTTAACAAACAAAACTAAAAAAATAATAAAAAATGTTCTCATCACTCTTAAAAAAAAAAAAAAAAAAAAAAACACTGTAGTGTACGCTAAAAACGCTATAAGCTACGTAGTTGTAGCATACTCTGTAGGGGATTTGCGCTATTTAGCTACAATATGTAGCGTATGGTACGCTACAGGGGATTTATGCTATTTACCTATGCTACCTAGCGTACGGTATGCTACGGAGGATTTACTTTATTTAGCTACGCTATGTAGCATACATTACCTTTACACTACAAGCACTATTTGAAACACTGAAAGATAGGGAGATTCCAAAAGAAAGAATGCAAATAGCCAAAAGAAATTATGAGAGAAACAATAGAAAGGCCTAGAAGGTTGGAATGGTTGGTGAACAGAATGAAGGTGCCATGAAGATCTTGTCTTGAAGTGTCAGAGGTTTACAACCCTAAAAGAGAAGAATGGTAGTTGGAAATATGATTAGAAGATATGGTGTGGATATGATTTTCATTCAAGAATCTAAAAGGGATGAGGCAATCGAGTTTATGTCTGTGAAATTTGGGGATGAAGGAAATCGGATTGGGCAATTATCTCAGGTTCTGGTGTTTTGTCAGCGCATTTGGGACAAGGACTGCTTCCCCCTCCCTCGGTTGCAAATATGCAAGAACTTTCTGTTAAACTTCAACATCGAGTGGAATGACATGCATGAACTACAATGAATGTCGATGGGCTGAAGGAGAACTCAAAGCCGGAATATTAGGAAGAGCTCAACAACACCAAGCACTTCAACCAAGGTATTCCAACATGGATAGGTAATGGCCGTAATGTGACGGTAACAGTGATAACCATGTTACGGGGTCATAATGGCCGTAATGACCGTTAACAGAAAAATGGACTTGAAAGAACCCTATAATAGGGAAGCGGATTGTGTTCGACCCCTGGTTGGACCTTTAAGTGTCCAACCAGATCTATGTGGGGGCCCATCGTGATGTGTCTGTTTATCCACGCTGTCCATCCCTTTTCTAAGATCATGTTATGGTATGGGCCCAAAATTGAGTCAGACACAACGCTCTAGTGGACCACACCAAATATTAAGCTTGGGTTGCATTAAATGCAAGAGTCATCTCTGGTGTGGTCCACTAGAGTGTTGTATTTGCCTCAGTTTTTAACATGATCTTAGAAAAGGGATTGTGAGCCCGATCCTAGTTCTCATGTGTGCATGTGTGTGTATGCATCTCGTTCGTTTTGGTCCCGCGGTCCTACCGGTCAAATTCCGGCGACCCGCGACCCTCGGATTGTGTTTGCGGTCATCCTTGGGTCCGGTCATGTAAACCCGACTCGGATCAACCCTAAACCTATGCCATTTTGTTCGCATTGTCGTTGCGGTTCCGATGACACGTCTTGTGCGTCTATCCGATGTATAAATCATAAGCTATTGTATGTGGCCCCATTCCCTTTTTGCACAAGTTCCAACACACACACTATACACACCACCTAAACCTCCATAGCTTACACTACCAACACTACACACACTACCCAAACCTATCCTACCCTAGCAACTTTGGTTTCTCCTCCCTAGCTAATCATAGCATTCTCTTATCAAGGCAAAATTTCTTCTCTTTTCTAGAAAAAAAAAAAGAAATGATTGCCCTCATAGCTACAACTCTTTCTCCCTCTCTTTCTTCTCATTCTCTCTATTTCTCCCTCTCCTCTCCCTCTTGCAAGCTTACAACGTCCCACCCCCTTGCAATATTCCAACCCCTCATTTCTCATTTCTCTCCCCATCCATCCATCAAAATCACATCTCAACCCTTCATCTTGCTTTCTTGGACCCTTAGAAGCTTGGAGTGGAGTTTTGATAGAGATCTTAAGGTGGGTAACTATGATCTTGCTGATCTGATTTTCTACCTTTAAATCTTCTTATTTCTTTTGTGTGGGTCAAATGGGGTCCCCACCAGAAATGGGTGGGCTGTAATTCCAGCAAGGGGTCCAAAATTTTGAAGGTGAGTACTACCATGAGTGGACCATCTCTCTGCAAAATTTTATAATTTTTGGATACTCATAAGTATTTTAATTAAATTAGGAATTACAATCTGTCCAGGAAGAGATGTTGTTGTCCATGCATTGTTTTCCCAATAAGGTGGGCCCAAACTTCATCCAGGAGGGGGAAATGGAGGTTTAGTATTTTTTTTTTTTCCATAAAATACAGTAAGGTGGGGTCCACTAAAGTGGCCCACCCATCAGAGAAACCAAGCTGAAGTGTATGTTTTCCCTCCATACATATGGGCTGGACAGCCCAACAAGGCGGACCGCCCACCCCTATGGGCCTCCCTTTTTGGGTACCATTTCATGAGCCATCTGGGGTGTGACCCACCACACCTCAAGGTGGGGTCCACACCTTCTCATTACACCCCATAATTATAAAGAAAATAATGGAAATCATGATCCAAAAATCCATGCCAAACATTGAACATGACAGTCCATGCAACAGCCTAGATTTTTGGACAACAATACATGGCTGGACACATCAGCCTATATCTCAATAATCTCAGCCATAAAAAGGGTGTGTGGCCTTCCTTAGTGGGCCCCACATATGTCCAGATCATAGACTAAGACTAGGACACTTACATGCATTGATTAAGGTGTCCAAGGATCATGGTGTTGGGTGGTAAGGGCGTCCCACCTTGCTGGGATTTTTTTTTTTTTTTTTTTTTTGGGACATCCTAAGCCCACTAAGTGGGCCACACACACATCATCATCCACACATCAGAGGAAAGAGAAGAAGAAAAAAAAGCAATCCGGCCATGGGGGTAGGGCCCCGCCACTAATGGGCCCTCTCAAGAGTCAATCTCAACCATTAAACAATGTTACTTGAACATACAACATTAAACTAATGCATGCATGATCTATGACTAGAATGGGTGGTTGGGATGCCATCCCAACATGACTTCTAGGGTCTAGATGCCCTTGAAATAATGTGGATGATACAATACATCATGATGGGGTCCATGGAGAATGGCCCCATCATGTTTCATGATATGCATGTAGGATGGGCCAAAAGGCCACATCCATGGGGTCAAATGGGGTCCCTACCATGGATTGGTGGGCCCCATATGATCCACACAAAAGAAATAAGAAGATTTAAAGGTAGAAAATCAGATCAGCAAGATTATAGTTACCCACCTTAAGATCTCTATCAAAACTCCACTCCAAGCTTCTAAGGGTCCAAGGAAGCAAGATGAAGGGTTGAGATGTGATTTTGATGGATGGATGGGGAGAGAAATGGGAGATGAGGGGTTGGAATATTGCAAGGGGGAGAGACGTTGGACGCTTGCAAGAGGGAGAAGAGAGGGAGAGAGAGTTGTAGTTATGAGGGCAATCATTTCTTTTTTTCTTTTTTTTTTTTCTAGAAAAGAGAAGAAATCTTGCGTTGATAAGAGAATGCTATGATTAGCTAGGGAGGAGAAATCAAGGTTGCTAGGGTAGGATAAGTTTGGGTGGTGTGTGTAGTGTTGGTAGTGTAAGCTATGGAGGTTTGGGTGGTGTGTGTAGTGTGTGTGTTGGAACTTGTGCAAAAAGGGAGTGGGGCCACATGCACTACTCCAAGGTGGGCCACATGGCGGGTCACCGGAATTTGACCGGTAGGACCGCGGGACCAAAACGAACGAGATGCATACTCACACACACACATGCACACATGAGAACTAGGGTCTGGTCTCACAGGGATGGACGATGTTGATAAATAGATACATCACGGTGGGCCCCGCACAGATCTGGTCGGATGCTTAAAGGTCCGACCGGGGGTGTGGACGCAATCCGCTTCCCTTGTAACGGCCCGTTACAAGGTCGAAATACTTTTTTTTTTTTTTTTTTTTCCAAAATAAAGAAAAAAGCCATAATGGTCCGTATCTTAACGGTAATGGCGGTGGCCGTTATGGCCACTGTTACTATTATGGAATACCTTGACTTCAATGCCATCAGATTAAGAGAGGAGAACAAACGGGAGGGCCTCGAGGGATTTGTGGAAGCAAGGAATTCGCTGATTTAGTGGGCCGTAATGAATTAATTGACATCCCATGTAGTGGCTGGCCATTTATGTGGGCCAAAAATCAACACCCTCCAACTTTAAGCAGATTGGACTGATTCTTAATCGACAAGGAGTTGGATGTGCAACTCCTTGTATTGAGACAGACAACCCTTTCGAATCCTGCTTCTGATTACTGGCCATTCTTGCTCCAGACCATAATGAATATTGGGGTCCAATACCCTTTAAGTTCGAGAACAAATGGCTACAGAGTAGTTGACACCTGGTGGAAAAAAGCAAGCTTTCAAGGTTGGGCCTGGGACAGATTCTCCAAGAAGCTTCAACATATCAAGGCTAAATTGAAAGCATGTAGTGCTTTAATGAATCAGCTGGAAAAGAGCAAGATTCAGGCCTTGAGCTGTTGGGAAAAAAGGAGAGAGAAACAAGTCTATCCGCTGAAGACGAAGTTAGAAGAGTTGCTCAGCAGAAAGAAGTTTAGCGGCTTCGTGATCCATGAAGAGATTGCATAGCACCAAAGGTTGAAAGCCATCTGGTTGAAGGAGACAGAAACACCACATTCTTCCATCGCATTGCATACTGCAGAAGAAGATCCAATGTGATAAGCGGTTTATATGCCGACGGAATTTTCACGGAAGACATGGAAGAAATCATATTAGAGGCGGTCAGACACTTCAAAAGTTTTTACTATAGTGACAGTAACACCAATTTGCATTTGGGCAGAATCCAATTTTCAATCAGTCTCTTAGACGAAAGCGGAGCACATTGAAGCTGGTTTTAACAAAGAAGAGATTTTGCAAGTGATCTTGAGTTTGGGTATTGAAATCTGGATGGTTTTACGATGGAATTTCAGAGGATGGCAACTCTTAACAAGAGTATTGGCACTTCCTTCATTCACCTCATCCAAAAAAGTCCAGGGCCATAAGTTTCTCCGACTTTTGGCCTATCAGCCTAGTCAAAAGCATTTACAAGATGTTCGTAAAGGTCTTGTCCAATAGGTCTCATGCATGCAATCATTTCTTTGTTTTAGGGGGCCCTTCATATTCAAGTGACAAATCATATTCAAGTGACAAATCCATGACGACATTTTGGTGACTAGGGTATCTTTTGTAAACTGGACATGGAAAAAGCATTTGACCATGACATTGGAACTTCCACATCTACATGTTAAGGTAGATGGGCTTCAACAAAAGATGGTGTGGGTGTATCAAGGAATGTATTTCCTTAGCCTCTTTATCAATTCTAATTAACGGTTCCCTGATTGGCAGGTTAGCTATCTCAAGAGGCCTCTGGCAAGGGGAGCCCCTATCCCCGTTCCTTTTTACAATTGTGAGCAGAATGCTAGCAAAGGCAGAAGAGGTAGGGTTGATCAAGGGTTTCCAAATGAGAAAAATGATATCCATTACACATCACTACAACACTTTAATTATTTGTGATGCAAGTGCTCAACAGGTGCATAACCTCAAAGGCATTCATAGATGTTTCGAGGGAGTGTCAAAGGCTAAAGGTAAATCTTAGCAAAAGCTTGTTGGTAGGCGCAGAGACTCCTAAAAAACTGGGTAGATCTGTGTTATGTATCACTACAAGTTTTGCTTGCTAGGGATACAAAAACAATATTGATATCGCCGATAATATCGCTAATAACTGAAAATGCGAGGAAACATGCGAAAAATGATTGAATTTTTAGTGAAACTTCAGGAGATGTTAAAACGGACATATTTGTATATTTAGAAATAAAAAATATTGCAAAAAGAATGCATACATAACAAGTTTCCATTTAATGGTGTCATAAAAGCACGTGCCGTTATAAGAAATCAGTCCAACCATCCCATCCAGCGTATTTAACCATCCAACCTTCCATCCAAACATCCATCGATATTGCCAACAAAACATTATATTTCACCAAGAAATCATCAACAATTGGAAAGGAAACGAAAGATTGTGGTCTCAATATCGCACATGTTGCGATATTGATGATATCGAGATATTATCAATATTATCAATGACAAATTGAACACTACATACAACCATGTGCCCATGAAAAAAAAATTTACTATTGAAATATCGTCGACACACTTATGATACCAAGCATTACCTAGAATTTATATAGTCGAAAATATTGGCGATATTGATGCATTGGCAATACAAGCGACACCTAGAATTTACATAGTTGAAAATATCGTTAATTACATTAATGATATTGATACGTTAGCGATGCTTAGCGATACATTGCTAATACTTGGAATTTCTGATACTACCAACTTTATCGGTATCGTTGAGATAATTCTAACACCGGTTACGACCTTTACAAGAGGTGTAATGGGCCTTTAACAACGGTTACAAGTTATTATTATTATTTTTTTCATAACGGCTGTTACGACCGTTATGATCCCGTAACGTGTAATGGTTGCCACCGTTACCTTTACGGCCCCATAACGGCCTTTACGGCACACCATGTACATGATATATAAAGGAAAGAAAATGAAAAATGATATGATATTCCATAACTACATAAATATTTGTACGGTGACAAGGAGCACCAGTGGACAATCACCGAGTTATCTTATTATTTTCGTATGGGCGTTGATGTTACATGAGTAATGCATCAGACAAAATGGCACTCTTGCAATGAATACGCCTACACTCATGCAATGAATACGCCTATTAATTGTTTAAGTATGACATTCACAATTGCCAATGCCAAATATAATATCTGAGTTTGAGAGCACTAAACTATCCACATTATTTTTCAAGGATTTTTTTTTCAAATATTCAGCTGACTGTCAGCTATGTGAGTGGTACCTATTTTTGAGTTCCAATAACCACGCTGAACTTATTATTTCCTTTTGCCATGTAGTCAGTCAGATTGCTTCTATTTTTGTGATCATTAGAAGATTTCAAATTTGAGATCTATTTCCACTGCAGATTTCAAAAGCTATTTGAAGTTACATCTAGTGCTTTAAATATCGACGATATCGGCCAATTTATCCCACGATATTTCTTGTATCTCACTTATGCGATACGAAGCACACAAATATTGAGATATATCCCCCCACATGTTTGATCCATTGAGCTTTTTAAAATTTTTTTCATCCTTTTTTTTTTTGGTAAATCATGTTAAATCAGTGTTAAATTGTTACAAACAATGTTGTCAAATTGCATATGCCATTGTATGCAATCAGCATATGCTGTTCGCATATGCGATCGCACAATCGCATATGCCATGGCATATTTTTTATAAAATAATAAAAAAATTAAAATTGAAAAAAAAATAAAATTTAAAAATGAAAAAAATCTAAAAAAAATAGGAAAAACTTGCCTAATTAGTACACATGATTGGATTGAGTTATTTTACTTATTTCATTATAGTTTGAGTGTTTCATTAAGTTATATATTTAATTATTTATATTATATTATATAAATTTTAACAAAACAATCAAGCTACATTAAAAGAGAACTAATTATTATAAACTTCGAGCAAAGAAATTTTACTGATAAATGGATAACTTGAAACAACTTACAAGTTATAACTTACAGCTTAATTTACAAAAAGTAAGCACAACTTATAAAATATAAAAAATAAACATACTTAAAGTAATCGTAGAAAGATTAGAGTAAGAGAGAGAGTAATAGATTTAGAGCTTTGGAGTAGAGAATAGTGAAAATGGAGGGGATATGAGTGCCTATTTATAGGCAAAAGTTCTACAAATTGAAAAAATAAAAAATAAAAAAATTGATTCCACTCTGATTATTAGGAAATATGCGATCGCATATGCAGTATGTGATCGTATACTCGCATATGCGATCGCATATTTATCACATATAAAAGTATGCCATGACATACTTGCCAGGATCGCGTATGCCATCATGGCATATGCGATTCGATCCACAATATGCGCATATGCGATCGCATTTGACAACAATGGTTACAAATCCATGTTTTTTCATGTTTTGCATGATAAATCATGTGGATTGAGAGCTTTTGATTTTGAGATTTTGAGAAGGACAAAGTTGTGGAAAATTGAAAAAATAAAAATAAAAATCCCAATTTCTCGCAAATCGGTCGCAATATTTGTGTCCAAAAATAAAATCAAACATGTATGTAACCTGATTTAGTGGTTCTTCTTTTGCTTTTGAATGTATTGCTTGTGTTTCCACACGTCTTCTTACATTTATAAATTATATGAATAAACTTCGAATATACTTGCATCAATTCAGTTAAACAACGCATAGATTAAGACCCCATATAAAGAAAACCTATTATGTGCACTTGTTTTTTGTAATGTTTTGATTTGTAAGTGTGTATTGATGCGTTTTTTAACCATCACTGAAATTTCATTGAAAAATTCGACCAATTTCCAATGTTTCCCCATGTTTCCAACAACAGCGATACATTACACGATTCAACCGATATATCCCATGTGATAACCGATATGTATCCGTATCCCAAGGGTGCGATACGTTATGCGATACTGATATTTCGAACACTTGTTACATCCAATCAAAGAACTTCCATGCTGATGCTTCGAATCTTTTGTTTCTTGTCAACACTTCTATGCTTAGTAATATGAACATATTGGATGCAGTTTCTATACTAATAATTTTAAATCACATACAAGATGAACTTCAAGAAACATGAAAGTTCTAATTTAGTCTTTTCTCGTACAAGACCAATCAGTTCAGGTTTTCTTTTTATTAATTCATCAGGAGATTTTTTTTTTTTCTTGTCTTCTTTTTTTTTTTTTAAATTTTTTTGAAAGGTAACAGAAACTTTATTAAGATGAGATATAAAAGAGGGAAAAGCCCAAGAAACAGGGGAAAGGGTTAGGGAGGACTGAGGATCCATCCCAAAGCCTGCACATACACCCAGTTACATCAGAGATAACTACTCACTCAGCAGATCTTCCCTCTTACATAAATTGAGCTCAGCCGCCCAAGAGATAACTTTTCCCCTTGGTTCAGGAAGGAACAGTCTCACTATACTCTGCTTTGTTGTTAATGGTATGGTTATTCCACTCTTTCTACAATGCCCATAAATTGACCAAAAAAGAGAGACAATAAAATCTTATTACTTCGACCGGCATTTCCCTTGACGCAAGCATCAATCAAATCTCTCACAGTACCAGACATCACCCAACCCATGACAAAAAGATTTGGAAAATCTGTCCAAAATTTCATGTTAATCATTCTTCTTTCCACAAATTGTCGATGGTTAGAATCATGTTCGTCACCACTAGCCATCCAAATGCAAGTATGCAACCACCCCAGGATGGCGGTGCCAAACAAGACTCTCTGGCCTCTAGGAAGAAATAGGGGAGGATTCACCGCAGAGATCCATAGAAAGATTTGACAGAGAACATCTCAGAAGAAGTCTGATTCCAGCACAATTTTTGCTGAGAAGAAGAGGGGGGAAATTCCCAGTTTGATTGGCCAGGGCAAAAAATTCCATCATTTCATTTCCCCTCGGATTGCTGTGGAATTGAGGAAACCATGCTGAGCTGCCACTCATCAAATTGAAGCACTGGGCCATCATTGGCCAATGATAGGAGACTAATGCAAAAGAACTAGTATAGTACTACTGACAGAGACTAGTTTTGACTCCAATTTCTTCCCAAAATCTGATTATGATGCCATCTTCCACCTCTAACACCATCCTACCCACAAAACCACTGATCCTGCTGGTCGTAGCCTTCCAAATCCCTGATGCCTCATAAAGCAAGGAAAGAAGGGTAAGCCATCCTCTAGGGCCGTATTTGGAGGCAATCCACTTCCGGAAAACTATCGTCTTCTGCACCAAAACTCCAAAGCTACTTACGTTGCAATGCTTAACTCATAATTCTTAGATCTTTGATCCCCATACCTCCAATACTGCTGAGATTGGCAAACTTCAGGCCACCCCACCTGATGAATCTTTTTCGTTTCTACCTTACCACACCACAGAAAGTCCCTTCAATGTTTTTCCAATAGGATTAATGACCTCAACAGGACATTCGAGATAGAACATGAAATAGTGTCAAATTTGTGAGAGCGGCTTTGACGAGAGTTATATGACTTCCCAAAGATATTCTTACAATTCTCCACATTATGTAGCAAGCTAATTTTCCTACCTTTAGTTTGCAAAATGGTAATTTGTAAAAGGAGTGTTAATCTTATTTCTTTATAATAATTTCGATACTGTAGACCGTTGCCTACCATATAAAAGCAAACTTATTTTCAGAGGTCTGGTAGTCATAAACACGTGTAGAAGGCAGCCATCTGCCTGCAACCACGTGCCAACATGACATGCTGGATTGATACCTAGGCCTTCCATCCATCAGGTGGGTCCCACTCCTACCACGTAGATGCCCTAGCCCAAAAATCACAGCAGTCCAATCATCAGGTATATCTACAGTTATGAAATTGATGGATGCCTAAGAAACTTTGCCAACTTTTACGTAGTCGTCTGTATTAATCTAATACTGTGTGGTGACATGATGAATGGACTGGCCTTCTTTGTGCCAGGGTTTTTACACTGTGGAACCCACCTAATGAACACTTTGGATTTTGCACCCACATGTAGATGGGCTACCTTATACACATGTATAGGATTAGCAAAGACCTAATTATCAGGCTGGGGACTGAAAAAGTACCTTGATGGCTCTATCAGTCTCTCTGAAGCTTAAGAAAGACAACCATGAACGGAAAAATAAAATGCCAGAAGGGAGAAATCTTGGTTATGGTATGAGTTGAATTGTCTTTGTAGGGGTTACAACGATTGCAGGAGGGAAGTGGAGCAGAGTAGGGGGACATGTTGATGGACCGAGTGAAGATGCGAAATTTTCTAACGATTTTGAGGTGGTTTACATTGGAAGCAGCTGCTCTCTTCTGATTGTGGACAGAGGAAACCAAGCAATACGTGAGATTCAGCTCCATTTTGATGACTGTGCCTACCAATATGGATCTGGATTTCCTCTAGGTATTCCATAACTGATTTTGTTAGACATTATTTCTTAATATCTATATTTGTTGGGATTGGAGATGACAAAGTGGTATGTCTAAACTGCTTTTGCAGGGATTGCAGTGCTTGTTGCAGCGGGGTTCTTTGGTTACATGCTTGCATTGCTGCAACGGAGAGTGGGTACCATTGTTTCATCTCAAAATGTGAGTACTCTATGCTCCATTCTTGTTTGGGTTTGACTGTGAGGCCGTTTTACAACGTTTCTTTGTTGGTATTTACTCGTACATGTGCCATATGCTCATCCTTACCTTGAATTCATAGCCATCAAATGCAAAATTGGACAGAAGAAGAATTGCGATTCAAAGTCGATGATTAGCATTCATCATCATCAGTCTTGTCTCCATTTGATGCAAATTTATATATAGTAGCAGTGGGAGTTTTGAAACTGTATTAGGACACATGCTGAAAGAGGAACTCCTAAGGGGAGCTCATATGGTGCCCTGAGAAAGCTTTCTGCACAAGTCTTAGGTGTCCCATTCACTAGGTTTTGCACCAGTAGGCCCCACAGTGATCCATGTCCAACTATCTGTACCTTTTTTGAATGTTCTTTCAAGTTGCAACTAGGGTTTACAATGGAATGGGCTCTGATATGCAGGGAATTCCTGACAATGGTTAAGAGTGAAGAATCCCATCCTACACCCAGCTTGGTAGCTGAGCTGGTTAGCATACCTGTGGTTGGTATGACCTGAGATCGAGTCTTTCCTTGGATATTTTGTGAGGCCGTGGCCCCAGCACCCTATCAGAAGAGTGGCATTGAAATTTAGACAAAATATAGAAACCACCTTCTAAGGGCTTTTGGGGAAGTTCTTGATCCAACCCGGGTTCGGTGAAGTGGGTTGCGTAAGTCAATTATAATAATTTTTGTGAGTGGAAACTCAAGGAAAGAAGAGAACATGTTTTTTTGAAGGAATTTTAAGATTCTTCTAACACTAAGATGCTGGCATTAGGATGGCTTTTCATATAGTTGAGTGGATATACTTTTTTGAAGGAATTTTAAGATTCTTCTAACACTAAGATGCTGGCATTAGGATGGCTTTTCATATAGTTGAGCGGATATAAGATGTACATTAGATATTGACAAGTGTGCTATCTCTTTTGATCTTGTTCACAGGAAGCAAACAGTTTCATCTTCTTCAAAGCATGGGTTAAAAACTTGAAATCTCTACTCGATTTGATGGTCTGAGTCAAATATATCAGTTTAAGTATTCTCTGGTTTAATACTGTCTCAATAATGCTTAATATTCGACATATATAAATATTGAACTTCCATTGTGTTTATTCAAGTTTTCCTGGGTTTTGTTGAGTTGACTAAGTAGATCGAGTCATGCTCAAAACAAGTTTTTTTTTTTTTTTCCTGTGTGAACTCTGCCGCAGAGTATCTATGTTTTGGAGATACACTTTTGGCTGGGGCTTCCGTTCGCCTTGTATTTTTTTAATGTAAAGTACTAAAGCTACCATTGCCTCAACCCTGGTTGTAAACTTGGAATATGCATGTCTCCATACATCAGGGCTAGTTCAAAATTTTTGGATTAGTAATAATACCTCCACAAAACAGAAATGGAAGACCTTTCTTATGATCCTAAGCCTATGTGCTAATCTTTTGATGCAACGCAATGTCTTCCACACTATCCTTATTTACATCTAAGCCATAACTCTTATGGGGCCCATGGTGTGGACAGTCTGGAGAGTTGCCATCATCTAAGAAATTGTAGAAGCTCACGTAGTTGTCTAGCCCTTGTTTTCATCTCCTTCCAAAGATGAAAGATAGTTTATTCTAAAATCTGTATCTGATTCATTAAAAAAGAAAAAGAAAAGAATCGCTGCAGAATCTTCGTGCTGATTGAAGTTCTTTTCTGTTTTTGCTCATCTTCTGTCAATATACATGTTCTTCATGACCCATGGTCTTCTTCGTAATGAATTAAATTTCACAAAACCTTCAGATACTTCGTTCTTAAGCGACAAAATCATCAATGTTTATTGTAGACAGAATCATGGCATTTGAGAATTCTGTATTCTAAGGCTCTGTTTGGAAAGGAAATCTTCTGCCATCAAATTTTCTTATAATCAGGTTTGGACAGGAAATCTTCTGCAATCACATTTCCTTATAATCAGTTTTGGACAGACCCTGTCACTGCATCAGATTTGGTTTGTTAATATGCAGAGCTTTCCCCTGCAAATCACAACCTGAATCGCATGTGGCCGATGAGGGGGCCATCAAAATCCTGATAATAAGGAAATCTTGATTACAGAAGATAGCTTGTCTGAACAAAGCCTTGCAAGGACACAAGTCATGATCGACCCCTCCATTTTTTCTCTTATTTTCTTTTCATTTAACAAAAAAAATCTGTTTTGTTCTTATACAGGAACCTGTAACTACTGCAAAGCAAAACATCTCTCCCAGTCCATATCAAAAGCCACCAAAATCATCAGTCCGACCGCCACTAATTCCGACCGATGACAAGCTGTTGAAACAAGAAGAAGGATTTTTTGCATCTCTCGGGAGGCCTTTTGCCAATGCCGGTTCATCTATAACAGCTATTGTCGGTGGATTTTTTTCTAGTTTCAGAAAGCCGCAGAACAATCAACATGAGCACCAATATCAGCATCAGCGATGGCCAAATGCTTGGCCGATGCAAGACAGTTTCGTCATACCAGACGAGGATGAGCCGCCCTCTCTGGAGACAAGGACTCCAACCCCACGGAAAACGTACGCATTCATGTCCAAGGACCCTGAGAAAACCAGCCAATTCCGGCTTGGGCGGTCCTACTATAACGGGTGGGACAGTGATTCTCAAAAGCAGCAACCATATCAGCAACAGCATCATCGTCGACATTACTCGACCGGGCCGCACACATACTATGAGCAGAGCTGCGAGACAACCAACGAAATTGTGTTTGGAGCAGTTCAAGAGCAGGATGGGAGATGGGGGAAGGTGGAGATTAAGCCTTTGGATTATGGAGATCCTGTATATGATCATCACAACATGCAGCCTGGCGTAAATTACATGGGTTTCACCCATCAGCATTGATTACTACATGAAAAAGAACAAAAAGAAAAGAAAATTGTTGGGCGCGGGATATATCTTTTTTTTTTTTTTTTTTTTTTGCCATGGAAATTCAGGTAAAAGAAGCATCAATATGGTTTACTTGAGGAAAGGAATGGAATGTATGTATTAGGAAAAGCAGCTTATGCTTTGATCCCTCTTGGCTTTGTGTGAGGATTTTGTGTTTTGAAGTTTACTGCAGTTTTGATTTAATGAGCTCATTTCTTCCTTAAGCTCCACAGCATTCTTTCTCGCAATCTTTCCATGCAATAAAACCAGCAGTTGTACTTGCAAAACGAAAAGACTAAAAGAAGAAGAAGAAAAGATAGAAAGACTGGAAAGTTGCTCTATGAAAACATAATCAATATCTTGTCTTCTTGGGTATGGGTCCCTGGAAATACATAGAAATAGTTTTATATTGAAAACTAATTCAAGCAAGAGAGACTTTTCTAATCTGTTTGTAAAAGCTAGCTTGCAAATTCAAGGATTGCTGTGCGGGAGGAAACAAGAATAAGATCATTGTGCTTATGACTAGTTCTGCATCAAAGGTCTAAAGGCCTTAGTGCAGTGACTCTTCAGTGGAATGTGTCTGTGATATGGCTGACAAAGTGAATGTGCCCATGATATGGCTGACAAGGTTTCACTTTGTACAGAACTACCTGCAATGGGAAGCTAGGTGGGGCCTAGTGTGATGTTCGTGGGAAATCCACCCCGTCCATCCATATAGGTCATAAGGTCATTCTTACTGGGATGAACTTAAAAAAAAAAGAAAGAAGAAAAAAATATATATATTAGCCTGATGCAAAACTTCCGTGGCTCAAGGAATGTTTCAACAGCGAACATTCAGTCCTCACTGTTTCTTGTTGTACGGCCCAGGTCTATCTAGTGACTCAAGCCAAAGCCAGGTTGTCTGCTAAATTAGGAAGAGACTCAGCAATGGAAGGGAGATTTCTCTGCATGTTTTGAAAAAAAAAAAAGAAAAAAAAAAGAAGGAAAACTAGCATATATAGAATTCAAAACAGACCAAAATTAGAGACCAAATCTGTAAGTAACCTTTAAATGGTGACAAAACGGCTAGCCAATGGAAGGGGAAAAAATATAGTGGGGAGGACGCAAACAAACCCATCATGCCTAGGCTCGCTTCAGCATGCACGCGTCCCATACTTCCCATGCTCTTATATGCATAGTTCTGTCAAACTGATGCAGGGAAGGACATGATGAGGTCGATCACCATCTTCCTCAGGGATAACTACTCCGAATTCATGGAGCTTCTATGGACTCCTCACAGAGATACCTCGAATCCACGAGGTATGAAAACAGAAATAATTTCTAATAATTTGAAACAAATTGATTGACGATAAAAAAAGAAAAAAAGAAAAAAAGAAAAAGAAATTACAATTCTTTAAATAGTGAACTCAAACCTAGGACAGAGTTTCAAACTCAAACTCCAACTCAAACTCCCTAAAAATGTGACTTACTATAAATAGTAAACTTACTATTTTATAAATAGTCATGATTCCTACTAGACTTTGTGGTTTTCGGCCAAAAATAATAAGTATCCAATTTGGCCTAACCACGTTATTCTCCTAAAATTTCCAAGCCCTTTTCATTTTGGGCACGACTCCTAAAACTCAAAGGATCAAAAGTTATGATCGAATTAAAACTCACCATTTATAGTAAAAATGGAAATAAAATGGACTTTTGACCCTCGATCTGATGGAATCTTGCAAATCCGGTGTGGGAAACCCGGCATAGTGGGTTGGTCGGCTAAAATAGTTTCTCCTACCCAAAATCATATATGATATGTTGAAAAACTCATTCCGATTTGCAAGATATGACTGTTTTAAAGTTCTGATGGTCTTGATCACATTCGCCTTCGATCGGGCCTTCTTTGGTTCATCTTAGCCATGAAAGTGTCCACGACCTGCTCTACATCACAAATGGGTCAAAAGCATGTGTAAGTACTTCTAATTATAAAAGTGTAAAACTCTCCAATTCCATGCTGAGCTGAAAGAAATCTTATTTTTATTTGCAAGACTGTAAAGCCATAAGATCCGCTCAACTTAAAAACTATACTACAGGAGCTATCTTGAAACATCTTCAACAATCCCCCATCTCAAAATACAAAAGCAATTGTGCAAACATTGAAAAGACATACATGAATAATGGTATCTTACATTCAAACCTTTACTAGTTGCATGATTTATAATATCTGTGTTGACTAGATCTTGAACTATCCTTAGCCAAAATACCCAAGAGGCAACCTCTCGTAGTGCCGACTGCACAATAAGGTTACCATATGGCTGAGATACCTCGGGGTTAATCTCCCATCCCTCAACTTCTGGTAGCCATAAATCAAGCAGCACAAAAGCAATATCCTATACAACTGCAACACTCTCGGCTATGATAACTTCATAAGACTTATAAAAGATTATGGCATCCAAGTCCAACCCAACAGCCGATGAGTTGCTCGATCAATTAATCAAAAGCCCACACACACGCACTCTCTCGGCGTGCATGTGTGGGGTGTGTGTGCGTGTGTAAAAAATAAAATAAAAATAAAAATAAAAATAAAAATCAAATCAAATCAAAAGCCCTATCTGAAAGGGGTCGATCAATATTTTGAACTACCTACGAGGTTTATGATCCCTTAGTTCACTCTCTTTTTCGGAAATGACAAATCAACCACTATCGAGTATAATGGTCAGTTCATTATAAAGTGTGGTGAAATTTTGAGCTATGACTTTTTTAAACTCAAGTTATTTGGTAACTCCTTGACAAGAGCGACTTTTACTTGATACATAAATCTTCCTCCTAATTTGGTCCAAACTTGGCTTGAGATGGAAGAAAGATTTCACATGCAATTTCACTGGATCGAGCCAGAAGGTTTTATGGCTAATTTATCCAGACTTCATCAGCTGCCCAGGGAATTGGCAGAACAATTTAGTTCAATTTAAGAGAGCCGT
Organism: Magnolia officinalis; assembly: GCA_021015155.1. Classification (NCBI taxonomy): domain Eukaryota; kingdom Viridiplantae; phylum Streptophyta; class Magnoliopsida; order Magnoliales; family Magnoliaceae; genus Magnolia; species Magnolia officinalis. Next base: position 23,041,489 of record JAJHSJ010000015.1, read on the forward strand.
GCTCTGTGATTCTACCCGAGGCCGAATTCGCCAAATTCGCCCTCGACGGCATGGATTGTAAGCTCCACAAGAAGTTTGAAGGCTGAACTTTGAGAGCTTATTTGAGCTATCATCTTGAGCCACCTGCTATGATTGGATTCTTTGAGAGGAGATTCAAAGGATGAACTTGTCACAGGGAACATATTACCATGACCCAATGTAACATCCCGGATTTTTACCAACTTGGAAATAGACGTCTTTAGGCAATGAGTCGATCATAACACCTTGGTAACTTCTCATAACTCAATCCCAAAGTCAAAAATCCAATTTTAACCCATTTCCTTCGAAATCTCATCTTTCGTCACCTCATTCTTCAAAATTTTCTAAGTCCTTTTATATTAAACACTAGTCCTCAAGGTTAAGTGATGGAGAACAATACTTAAACTCAAATCTACTACAATTAGTAAAGTGATGGAGAACAATACTTAAACTCAAATCTACTACAATTAGTAAATTTAGACATAAAATAGGTTTTTTTGCCATTAACCTTATGGAATCTCACAAAATAAATATGTTAGTTGGATGGATCAACTTCTCCTACCCTAAAGTCATATATTGCATGTCAAATAACTCATTCCGGTTTGCAAATGAGACCCGATAATGCCTCGACGGACTCGGGGGCCCAAACGACGCAATTCGGGGGGACCCGAGGTAGGTCTCGCATGTATCCGGCACCCCCGGGGGGGGAGGACATCGCCCCTAGGGTAAGCCATCGCTCTGGGGTCCAGTGGACGGCGAGGCCTCGCCAAATTGCGGGCCGACGGCTCGTTTTCGACAGAAAAATTTTGTGATTTTTGTCCAACTTTGAAAAATCATATCTCCTTCATTATAACTCCGATTTAGGTGATTCAAAATTCAGATTGAATCTTGATGAGTCTAATTTCATATAAAAATAAGTAAAAAATATAATAAATTATTTAATATAGTTAAATATAGGTCGTTGTGATAACTGTCTGAAAATCATCAGTTTGGACAACTGCTGCTTCTAGAATTTTTAGAATTTTTCTACAATAGGAAGCCTAATGAAATTTGGTAGAGATGAATTACTAGAAAAATAATTAAAATAATATACTAATTAAAAGTACCAGAAAGGGACGTAGAACTACCCTAGGACCATATTCTGTCGTAATTAGGACATAATTTAGTTAAGTACTAAACTGAATACTCAGTAGAATTAGCTTGAACCACTTTAAATACGAACTGCAAGACCCAAAATGAGCACAACTGCTAATGCTATATTACACTATAACATAGGAACAATCTCATTACCTAGTTGCTCTCGGGAGCATCACGAAACTTCGTATCGGATCCGGACCGCGCGTCGAAAGTCCGATTACTGTAAAACTAAACTATTATGACCGCCTTATTGGGCTTGACAACCACCTCGGAAATCAAGTCCTGACTGAATCCAGAAATGTACAACTTGAGTCCGGAGCGAAGTGTGTGAGAAACGTGAATAATTTTGGAAATAGAATCCAAACTTAAGTAAACTGAGACGCGTTGCTTGGGGGCCAAATATAAAGATTTAGACCGTCAGAATCTGACCCAAATACACCCTCAAATTAGGAGAAATTTTTCATACATGTCAGTACACTTGTGGCCCTGATCGAGTACCGGTGACCGTTGAACTGAAACTGGTCCGCCACGGTCGATCTGTAAATCCGATCGGACCGAAAACTTAGCTCGACTTAGATCCAATACCAGAGAGCTTAAGTCCGACCGCACATAGAAAGGGGGCTTCCAGAAGTGCTCCATTGAGTCAAAACAGATGGGTTTTGGCTATAGCCTAAGTATACCTTGGCCCTGGGGCCATTTTCATTAGTTCTGGACCTATATAAGGGTCTTAAACCCTCAATCTCTCATCCCATACGAATTTGAAAAATCCTAAGAGAGAGATGAGAGAAAAGAGAAGGAGAGAGAGAGAGAGAGAGAGAGAGAGAGAGAGAGAGAGATGGAGATTCATCTTGGGATTTGATCCCGCTACTCCACGCACTTGTTTACCATGTTTGTATCACAAATCCGGCGATTCCGACAATGTACTTGGGTAAGAAATCCTAACCCTAACCTGTTTTAGGGTTTTCAACTAGTGTAATAGATGAATTAGCTAACCTATTCTCTGTTATAGGTTATCGTGGTGTCGTAGACAAAGACTTAACATTTAATCTGATTTCATTTCACATCTACCGGCATAAGGTGCGGACTATAAACGTATAGGTTATAGTTTTTAAGGCCTTCAATGTCGGTTAATGATTTATAACTAACTTGGGTGCCATTTCACATGCAAAATGCGTCGTTTTCGTCGCTTTACAGATATATATGAAATATGTTGAGTATAATGTAATTTAGGTATGTGTGGAAATGATTGAATACGTGCAGAATTAGGATTCGTGTTTGCCATGATTATCTGTCATGGATAGGTGATAGTTGCATTTGTAACAACTCCTTGGTGAAAGGATTCGCCCGAATACATGTTATAACTGATGTACGTCATGTATGTTGAACGGTGTAGTCTAAGTGTTTGTTGAATTGACTGAATGAATATGAAATCATGATTTGTGCCTACCGTGGCTATGGAATGTATGTACATGATAGTTGTGTACGTGACAACTTCTTGTTGGAAGGATTTGTCCAAGTATGTGTTAAAAATCAACATATGTCATGTATGTTAATATGTGTAGTATAAGTGTTTGGTAAAATGTCTATATGAGTAAGTATTTGGTGAATTGTACTGTCTATGGGCGTTGAGACAAGGTTCTCAACTACCTTAACTACGCGTATAAATCCTTCTATGTACCTTATATTATATTGTCTGATTACTTATGAAATGCATATGTGTGAATTCATGTTTATATTGTATTTCGTAAAATGCTCGAATGGTTGTAGGATTTGAATTACTTACTGTTTGATTTTCTAACATGAATTCTTGTTGGTATTGAGTGTGGTTGGGACTATGAAGTAGTCCAGGCAATCGGTAACAGGTTCTGATTAGGTGGTTGAGGTTGTTTTCGCCACATAAGACATGTTCGAGGAATCCAAGTTGTACGCTGGTTGTCGACAGTGGTTAGGCCACGCGGAGTGCTCATGCGCTTCATGTCGATCAATTCGACGTACGCTCGTACCAATCAAGCTCGTCAAGTAACCCGATTGACCTAATGTATGTTCACCATGTATGGACGCTACTGCTTAAACCTAAGGTACCAAACTCACCAGTGGAAACCCCGTTAACCTTGGTACCTCGATCCGTTAAGATTCATGAGCTGGACATGGTGGTATGGGACACTGTGGTCGAACTGTCGGCCTACACTGGGGCGACGAGCCTCCCCGTAGTGACCAGTGAGCAACACCGCCTCGTGAGCCGAATACGGTGGTATGAGACACTGTAATTGAGCTGTCGGCCTACACTGATAAGGTGACGAGCCCTTTGTAGTGACCTCGAGAGTACTCTGAGTCTACGTGGAGGCGACGACCCTTCCGTAGCAACAAGAGTATAAACTAGACACACTACATCATGGTGACGAGCCCTTTGCAGTGACCTAGAACCGCAACATCGTATGAGATTTGCTAGGACTGACGACCCTAGAATGGATCATTGTTTGGGTATTAATATAAGGGAGGTGCCTTAGTTTCCCAATCCCGCTGTATGAAAAGGACTAATAAGAACTGGGTAATCATGCTCATGCACCGTATTGCATGTGTCGTTTGAAGTTGGGCAGAGCACTGAGGAAGTGACTGACATGCGCGACTGTTAGATGAAGATCGCAGAGGGAGTGTAGGCGAGGGCATGCATCGTTTATACATACCATTCCTGGATTAATCAGAGTACTTAGGGATGTTTAATTGTATTACTTTATCATTACTGCTTGACTGAATTGATAACATGTTAACCTTTGCTTTATTGTTCCACTGAGTCGATCACTCACTCCCACGTTACGGGACGGTGTTGTACACACCAACCAGACCCTGTCTTAGTTTCAGATGATGGCGGTGCTTGCGAAGCGGAGCCGGACTTTTATGATAATGAGGAGGGTTTCTCCTATATGCAGCTATCAGGCGGGTCTAGGTAGACCAGGTTCTGATTTGACAGGATTACAAGGATATATAATTTAGTTGAACACTTTACATTTTGGTATTTTGTATAATTTGACACAAAACATGTATATATTCAGCTTTGTTACATATGTGTATTCTGGGGATTTGAAACCACTTATGTACTTTATGTATATATCACAGTCTTTCGCTTACTTTATTTAGTCATCCCTGGAGTATGATATGTTGTTTTAATATAATCCCACTCATATTTGAATGCACTCATATTAATCACCATTATCTGTGTTGCATAAGTAATGCGTTGGAACTCGGGAGCTGAGCTTTGCTCGACCCCCCGATTTTCAGGGCGTTACACCCAAGATATGAGTGAGTCATCACGAAAGTCGTGGTTAAATAGAAATGAATGTCCAGCCTTGAAACAAATGAAGGTTCAAACCCCTACCGGGGTGAACCCTTGAAAAAATACTTTTAAGTTCTTGAAGCAATATTCTTTTGAAATCTCTAAAGTCGACAAGGTCTTTGACCTCCTTCTAGAGCTTTATTAAGCTGTTGGAATATTAGAAGATAATATCAGTCAAAAAGTTGAATAAAGAAGAATGCACATGGCACTGTTTCAAAACTCATTTTATAAAAAAAATGTGTCATTTTCAAAAATATTATTCAAGAAAGCATTGGCAAAGGCCTTCTCAAGTTTCTTGATAAGGAGGCTATGGGCATCGACTGAGACCCCTTTCTTAAAATGCCCAGTACCAATGTCGTTCATGCCAAGATTAAAACATTCAACCGATTTATGGAGGAGGACTGGTTGACGGAAATACCCTGACTAATAAAGCCACTACCGCCTCCAAATAAACAAATGGTCATTCCAGCCTCAACATCATCCAATGAGAAATGGCGGATTCATATCAAGCATAAGGTGGACAGCCTCGTAATAGTACTGGATAAGGATAAAATGGTGGATTCATATCAATCGACAAGGTGGATAGCCTTGTAATAGTACCAACTAAGGATAAAACGGTCATGAAGCCTCTACCCATCCCAGACAAACGTGTCCCACGCATGCAATTACCTCTAATGCTTGGAGCCGCCATCAGACGACCGACACAAACGGGTGATAAAAGGAAGGCCCATATATTAGGTTTACAACTAGGTAGTGTTGTCAGAGATGTCTTTAATTTGACATGTTTTAGGGACGCTCGACTGGTCGAGAGCATGGCTCGACTGGTCGAGGGTCCACTCAATCGGTTGAGGTCCGCTCGACTCAAAGTCCAGCGAGCTCGTCTTTTGGGTGTCCGTCAGGCTTGACCAGTTGAGGGTCAAGCTCGACCGGTCGAGCGGGTTACTCGATTAGTCGAGGTTACGTAGATCCTGTGAGGACTGCGTAAATTTGAGGCGGTTTCCAGACTTTTTCGAACTAAGTGTGTAAGTGAAGTTTCCTAAACTATAAATAGGTGTCCCTAGGGCTATTCTAAGGTATTCTAAAGCTTTCTAAAAGTTTTTCAAGGGTTCTTAAAGAGTTCTAGGGTTATCAAAGGGTGTAGCAAGGGTGAGATTCGAGGTTGTTAGAATCGGGTAAGTCCTCTCTCTTGTAATTTTTATTTCATAGTGGATTTCTATCGCTTTGTGCCGTGGTTTTTTCCGGTAAGGGTTTTTCATGTTAAATCTTTGTGTTCTCATGTGATTGCTTGTTACTATTGAATTGCTATCTTAGATCTAGATCTGTGTGATTCCACAGCATAAATCCCCAACAAGTGGTATCAAAGCAATCGTTGGGGCACAAATTTGAATCTACAGGATTAGTAATAATGAGAAACAGCAAGTTTGATATTGAGAAGTACTCAGGCAAAAATAATTTTGAGTTATGGAAGGTTAAGATAATTAGCCTGTTGACCAAGCAAGGCGAGATTAAGGTTCTTAAGGAGCGAAAATCTACCATGAAAGATGATGGGAAAACCTTGATAGTAATGCTTTAGCCTCTATTCATTTATGTCTCATGGATGAGGTTCTCTATAATGTTTTGAGGGAGAAAACTGCGGCCAGTTTGTGGGCGAAGTTAGAGAAAATCTATGCAAAGAAGTCCTCTAAAAATCATTTACACTTGAAGCTACAGTGTTCTACCTTCAAGATGGCAGAGGGTGGAGATCTAGAAGCCCATATTAGTAACTTTGATAAATTGATGTGCAAATTGTTGGATATGGGTCAAAGATGAGGAACAAGCATGTATATTGTTGAATTCTCTTTCTGCATCATATGAGTCTTTCAGGGACACGATGTGCACCACAAATAAAACCCTAAGTGTTGGCACCGTTATCTCAGCCCTTCAAGGGAAGGCTATGAGCAAGTTAAACGGCGACATGGGGGCATCTTCCGATGCACTGATTACGAGGGGCGGAGATTCTGAACGAGGTACAGGATCCTCAAGGCCTAGATCCAAATCCAAAGGTAAGGGCAAAAGAAAATTAAAGTGTTGGAATTGTGGGTTGTCTGGACACATGAAGAAGGATTGTAGAAATCCTAAAATGAAAAAAGAAAATTCAGTAGATTCTTTCAAGGAGGCCAATGTTGTCACATCTGATGAAGAGACAAGTGGTGGTGAAGTTCTGTCTATGTCCATGATCAAACATGTTCACGATAACCATGCAGATAAGTGGATTCTAGACACAGGAGCGTCATATCACATGACTCCTCATCGGAGTTGGTTCGCCAGTTATAAGGAATGCGATGGTAGACAGGTTTTTATGAGTAATGACAATGCTTGTAATATTGTGACTATTGGCGCGGTGAGAATCAAGATGTTTAATGGGATGGAGCATACCTTGACTGACATCAGACACGTTCCTGATATGAAGAAAAGTCTGATTTCTCTTGGTGCACTTGAGGCTATAAGGTGCAAGTTCACCGGTATTGATGGTGTCCTTAAAGTTTTAAAAGGGGCACTCGTGGTTATGAGAGCGCAATGGCAAGGAAACCTTTACAGGTTGATTGAGAGCACTTCGGCAGGTGGAGCGACAACAGCTATTGCAGACTCAACGTCTCTACGTATGTGGCATGCTCGTCTGAGCCACATGAGCAAGGCATGAAGGTACTTTCTGATCGATGTTTAATTCCAGCTTTTAAAAATTCTGATTTAGATATATGCGAGCATTGTATATATGGTAAACAATCTAGACTGTCTTTTAAATATGGAAAACATGTTTGTAAGGGAGTGCTTGATTATATGCACTCTGATGTATGGGAGCCATCGCCAGAAGTTTCCATTGGAGGGTTGTCATGGTTTGTTTCATTCATTGATGACTACTCTAGGAAAGTTTGGATTTACTTCATGAAATGTAAATTCAAAATTTTTACCATATTCAAGCAATGGAAGGCAATGGTGGAAAAACGGTCAGGGCGAAAAATAAAGGTTTTAAGGACTGATAATGGTGGAGAATTTACTTCCACTGAGTTTAATGATTATTGTAAGGATGAATGGATCATCAGACACAACATAGTGCGTCACACCCCCGAGCAAAACGATGTGGCTAAGCAAATGAATCAGACTCTCCTTGAGAGGGCCAGATGCGTGTTAAGTAATGCTATGTTGGGCAAGGACCTATGGACTGAGGCAGTTAACATGGCTTGTTATTTGGTGAACTGGTCTCCTTTAACAGCAATTGAATGTAAAATCCCAGAGGAAGTATGGAGTGGTCAGAAAATCGACTGCTCAGATCTACGCATATTTGGTTGTGAGGCTTACTCTCATGTACCGTCAGTTGAGAGAGATAAGCTAGACCATAGAGCCAAAAAGTATATCTTTATTGGCTATGGCATTGGTGTGAAAGGTTACAAGTTATTCAATAAGGTCACACGCAAGGTCATCACTAGCCGTGACGTCAGATTCGATGAAAGCTCCTTATTACGTAAGAATGATCAAGAGGAGCAAGAGGACCCAGAAAGGGTGATCGTAGACGTCCAAATTGACACAGATAACACTCAGGCAGAGACAGAAGTAAAGGATCAGGTGGATCAGCCACCCGTGAGAAGGAATTTACCGCGTGAATGCAGGTTGCCGGTAAGATACATGGACCACTTTAATATTGCATATGCCCTCATTACAGATGAGGGGGATCCCTCTACTATTCAGGAGGCTCTTGATGAGCCTGATGAAGAAAAGTGGAAGACGGCTATGGACGATGAGATGAACTCGTTGCACAAAAATTATACATGGGAGCTGGTGGAGCTTCCCGTGAACTGAAAAGCGATCGGATGCAAGTGGTTATTCAAAAGTAAATAGGATAGATACAAAGCAAGGTTGGTAGCGATGAGTTATGCTTAGAGAGAAGGAATCGACTTCACAGAGATATTCGCATCAGTGGTTAAGCAGGTATCTATCAGATTCGTGTTGGCGCTGGTTGCCCAATACGATCTTGAGCTGGAACAGATGGATGCGAAGACTGCATTCCTGCACGGGGAATTGGAAGAGCAGATTTACATGAAGCAACCAGATGGCTACAAAGTTAAAGGGGCAGAGAAAAAGGTTTGCAGGTTAATGAGGTCGTTGTACTGCAAGAAACAGTCGCCTAAGCAGTGGTATAAAAAATTTGATTCTTTCATGGTGAGTCAGAAATTTACTCGGAGTGAATACGATCACTGTGTCTATTACAAGACACTGAGTGATGAAAAATTCAACATCCTAATACTGTATGTTGATGATATATTGATCGTTTGTCATGATATGTCTGAAATCAATGTACGGGAGACTCAGTTATCAGGGACATTCGAGATGAAAGATCTTGGGACTGCAAAGAGGGTTCTTGGCATAGATATTTATACAGACAGGAAGATGAGCAAACTTTGGTTATCACAGGCAGAATACCTTGAAAAGGTATTGATCAAGTATGGGATGGATTAGGCAAAGCCAGTGAGCGTTCCCCACGTGGCTACTTCAAGCTTTCCTCAGAACAATGTCCTAAATCCAATGAGAAAAAACAGATTATGTCTCATGTGCCCTATTCGAATGCGGTTGGCAGTTTAATGTATGTCATGGTCTGTACGAGACCGGATATTTCACAGGTAGTCGGTGTTGTGAGCAGATACATGTCAAACCCTGGTAAACAACATTGGGAAGCTGTGAAATGACTATTTCGATACATTTGAGATACGAAAGACCATGTCTTAACTTTTCAGAAAATAGGGACAAAGTTGGTAGGGTATGTGGATTCTGACTACGCAGGCAGTATAGATTCCAGGAAGTCTACTTCAGGATACTCGTTTGTACTATCGGGGGGAGCAATCAGTTAGATGTCGAAGCTTTAGTCTGTGGTGACTCTTTCCATGACCGAAGCAGAATATATGGCAGTGACGTAAGCGTTTAAAGAAGGTGTTTGGCTTAGAGGAATGATAAATCAGTTGAGACTTCAATAGGAGGCCGTGCCGGTTAACTGTGATAGCGAGAGCACTATCAATTTGGCTAAAAATTCTGTTTATCACTCACGTACTAAACACATTGATGTTCGTCACCACTTTATCCGACAGGTGCTTGAGGAAGGAGGCGTCACATTGAAAAAGATTCACACCAGCGTGAATCTAGCAGACATGCTCACCAAGGTCGTTCCTACAGAGAAGTTCAAGTTCTGTGCAACTTCTCTGGGCTTGGCGATGGCATAAAAGAAGGACGGAGTGTGCACAAGAAGCTTTTATTAAAGCTATGATGCGATGAAGAGATAAGAGAAGAGGTCAAGAAACTATACGGTTGAAGATTGAAGACATGGTGGAGATTGTTGTTAGAGATGTCTTTAATCTGACATGTTTTAGGGATGCTCGACTGGTCGAGAGCATGGCTCGGCCGGTAGAGGGTCCACTCGACCGGTCGAGGCCCGCTCGACTCAAAGTCCAGCGAGCTCGTCTTTTGGGTGTCCGTCAGGCTCGACCAGTCGAGGGTTAGGCTCGACCGGTCGAGCGAGTTGCTCGACCAGTCAAGGCCATCCTTCGACTAGTCGAGGTTACGCAGATCCTACGCGGACTGCGTAAATTTGAGGCAGTTTCTTGACTTTTTCGGACTAGGTGTGTAAGAGGAGTTTCCTAAACTATAAATAAGGGTCCCTAGGGCTATTCTAAGGTATTCTAAAGCTTTCTAAAAGTTTTCAAGGGTTATAGGGTTATCAAAGGGTGTAACAAGGGTGAGATTCGAGGTTGTTTGAATTGAGCAAGTCCTCTCTCTTATAATTTCTATTTCATAGTGGATTTCTGTCGCTTTGTGTTGTGGTTTTTTCCTACAAGGGTTTTCCACGTTAAATCTTTATGTTCTCCTGTGATTGCTTGTTACTATTGAATTTCTATCCTAGATCTAGATCTATGTGATTCCGCAGCACAAATCACCAACAGGTAATTCATCTACCAGTGTGAAATCTAGCAAGAGGGCAGCTGCCTTGAATCATATTGAATCAATTGAATGTTCATTCTTGTGCCATATTTTTCCACAGAAAGATAAATCATAATAGAAGACGACCATTTTCAAGCGCTGCACATTGAATTTCCATGCAAAAATCATGGTTATTTGTGACGAAAACCCAAATGGTCGTTCTGCCTCCATCACCAACCTTAAAGATTTCATGCGGGCCCAGAGAAGAAAGTCGCTATAAACGCCAAGGCTACAAGTATAGTTGGGGTAGGGATAGAACATCGACCGATCGACCATCGTTTTTAACCAAAAAAACACACGGCTGACCAACTTTCACATTTGTCACTAAAAGCAGCTCGGCCACTATCGGCTCAGCCCAGAGAAAAGGGAGTCAATTCAAGCTAAGCCTAACCCTTTACTTTGGTATTGCTAATATGTAGTCTTCTAAGCATGACAAAGAAGCTACCTTTAAGGTTGTAGAGCCTAACCAAAGTGTTACACAAAACTTTCGATCAGACGTTACCTGGATGTAAGCAGCCAAAATGAGTGGTGGCGATTCACAAACAACCAGTACCAAATCCCAACGACAATCACATACATCTAATGGACAAACGGACAAACATGTGATGAACAGACACAACGTTTAGAGGATGTCACACCACTGGACATACATTAAAGGCCTATTTGGATTTGCGGTTAGGGGTGTATTGTATTGTATTAATGAGACTGATGTGACATGAACACTGTTTGGTTCGGAGTAGCCGACCATGGATCAGCACGCAGGCGAATACAGCGTCGAACCAAAACTTTCACCGGTGGTATTGTGTTGTCAGAGGCCTCCGTTGCCATCTGTACACTCTATTCATTACATTGTAAATGCGTGCTCTTATGCAATCCCCCTTCCTCTTCAGAAGCCTCATTTCGTTCCGGCGATTTCTCTTCCTTCAACTCATTCAAGAGCTCCCTCATCGTGAGAGTCCGATTTTCTTCGCCGTTCCTGATCTCAGAACGCTTGATCTCATCAGACGGTTAGGGTTTCTCCACGTCGTTCGATCTGATCTCCGTCTCTTCTTCAACTGCAGGATCCGGATCGGCTTTTGTAGGTAGATCCTGCTCGCTTCCGTTAGGAAATTCCGGATTCTCCCCATTTTTGGGTTTCGGTTCGTCGCACTGCCTTCAGTTCATTTGCAAAAGAGAGGAATTTTGAGGGAAACGGTACGGTGTCCACGGTTGTATTGGAAATCACATGCATCTTATCTCTAAAACGTACACGTGGTTGATTGAGACCATCCGTTCTTCATAAATGAACAGAATCAAGGTGCATTCCACGATACCAGGCATTCGATTAGTGGATTTAAATGCATGGTGAAAGCAAAATAATTGAACGGTTGCAACACAACAGCAAAAAAAAAAAAAAAGATGCCTGAAATTCTCTGATCGGTGTTGTTTCTTGATTTCCCACCGTCCATTGGCAGGGACACTAGATAGATGGTCTCGATTTAATATTATTTCTTCCAATTGTATTGTGGGAGGTAGGTTGTATGGGAATTCTCATAGTACACAGACTACCAATATCTATATGTATATACAATGTGTGGCCCTTATACATCGTTTCCAAACATTGATTTGTACTAGAAATTGTATACATGCTAGGACAATGCCTCCTTTCCAAACATTGGTCAGTGACATGTTTCTGATGGATGTATTCTGAATATCGCCCAACGTATACATGAACAATACCTGAATACAATACAATACACCCAAAACGCGAATCCAAACAGGCCCTATGTTACTCATAATCAAGCCAAACATTTACAACCTTTTAAGTAGTTGAGTGAGATGCAAAAACACCGTTCACAAAGGTAGAAAATGAAATTGCGGTTTTCGACGTGCGGAATATGGCGGAGCTAAGGAATAAGGTCTAAGTCCTAGAGGCGGTGATTAGGACCTATTTTAAAATTATACAAATTAAAAATACTAATTGCCTAACATAAACTAATTTACAATTAAGCTAAGCAATGCAATTATAACTCTAAGGCTTCCAAGCCAATAGAGGATCCAATTACATAGACTACAAAAGATTTACAAATAAAGCACCTATTCTATATAGATAGTGAACACGTGTGTGGGAAGTGATACCTATCAAGTTAAGCATGCATCTAATCATGCATGTTATAATTAAGCATTCAAACATACAAGCATAATTAAACAATTGCACAAATGGCATTCTCAAACACAAGCATGTATATTGGTTCGATTACTTGCCTATTCCACTCCCAGTGGACGCACTCAACCCATGAGTGTATCGGATTTCACTATCGCATGTTTTAAATCAAGTTAACATCTAACCTTTATAGCCTTACATAAGGACTTTAATATTTATGCCCTACACAAGAGCAAGGGTCCTAATCCCGAACTCGACAATTTAGGCCTCACAGGCTAATGTCCTACACAAGAACCCAAGATTTATGTCCTACACAAGGACAATGGTCCTACAGAAGAACCTGTGTTTAGGCTCTACACAAGAGTCAATGTCCTACATGAGAACCTAGGATTTTTGCACTACACAAGAGCAAGGGTCCTACTCCCGAACCCGTTGCGTATTCTCTCGTTGGAGGCCTATAAAAGGACTTTAGTTGGTTTTTCCTTAGGTTAACCAACAACCTTGGTCCTATACAAGAATCGCGGAATTTAGGCCCTACACAAGAGCGAAGGTCCTACATAAGAACCTAGTCGAGTTTGTGGATAGAAAACTCTTATTCTCAATCCTACATAAGGAAAGAGGCTAACCTTTGGATTCCTACACATGATACTTACTTGTCGGATTGAGTCCCTTTTGTAGCTCATCTTGGGTTGCTTGATCTTAGCTCTCCCGTGCTTCAATCAGCTCCCTGATGTTCTTCCGATCATATTGCCGCCGCTTCGCCAAGGCTTCAGCTTCACGATCAACAACCTTGCATGTGGTGCTCTTGAAGTGACCAAGGTGATGGGAGTGGGTTGAATATCCTACAAGTAATGGAAAGTTATTTTTCCAAGGGATTCAACTATATGGGTCTCCTAGAAGAGTTGGACAATGATTTACCAAGAATGCTTAAGTCTAATCTCTAAGAAATGGAGGAGTTCAAGCACATCTCCAATGGTGAGGTTGGAATCCTCATTAGAGTTGAAATCTCAAGTGAGATGACTTAGAACTCATGGAATAGAGGCTTATGATGAATGATTTACATATGGAATCATCCTACATTTTATTGCTCCAAAAACCCATCATAATGTTCAAGAGCCGATTTCCCCTTGTACAAAGTTAGAGCTCCAATGGTAAAAAAAGGGTAGAAATGGCTCTGTCGATGCCATCGAAGAAACCTTCGATGTCATCGAAGATCTCCTCAATGTCATCGAGAATTCCAGACAATATATGGTATTTCTTGCAAGACATATCTAGACCCGGGAATTTGTTTCCTGGAAATAAATTATTTAGTAACTTCTAAATTCCAAGTTGCCAAATAACTCTGAACTTGAATTTGGGAAACACTTCACTATATATAAATTTACTAGGAAGCATCATGTAATTCTTGCCACTTCCTCTTTGGTTCAACTAAATGTTTGAAATTCTATTCACTTGTGTATCAAACTTGTACTTGTTGTGTAAGCCAGTTAGAACTCAATATGATATGTGTTTTCAAGCTCGCTACATGAGGAAAGTAAGCTAAGGTTTCAAGTGCTTTACAATGTTTTAGACTTAAAAAGGGCATAGAATTACGAGATGTTGTATGAATTTCGCAAAATTGTTTAACATATATTAGTAATCCATCAAATGTGTCTATTGTATTTCTAAGTTGACACATTGTAATTTTGATTTTCTTGGGTAATTCTGGGATTGCCCTCTTGATGTACCCTTCTTCTCATATGTTTTTATCTTTTAATAAAATCTTAGTCGTCTCTCCAAAAAAATAAAATCCATCAATCCTATTTTTCAGGCTTAACTCTGTGAATCCATACTCTTGTTGGATTCCAATAGTTGTACCCGCATGTCTGCACCATAAACTAGAAAATGAATTCAAGGCCTCCCATCATTTGTTTTTCCATCAGTAAAAAACTACATATTTACAATAAGCAGAAATAAAATAAATGAAACTTCCAAAAGGCCAAAGGAGCAAGGTCCAAGGCTGAAATAACATATACTGTGGCTTTTCTCCAAATACACCTGACATGATGACTTTCCCAAACAAAGTCAGATCAGTGAATAAATATAAAGCAAAGGTTGGACATACAATTGATATTAACTGAATGCAATATTATCATATCAGCTTTGTTCTCTTCAGATGAATCGATTTGCATTTGTGTTTTATCATTTGGTTGAAATTTGAGTTGAATTTGTAGTGTTTTTTTGCCTTCGTTCTCCTAATACTTTTCCGTACATGCCTCTGTTTATATACATTTCACTTATTTATGCATTTGGTTGATTTTTTTTATTTTTTATTTTTGAAATTATGAATTGGGTTTTCAGAGATTTTTCTCTTAATTCAGCTTTGTTCTCTTCAGATGCATCGATTAACATTTAAATTTTTTATTGATTGGGGTGGAGTTGAATTTGTAGTGAAATGGCATTTCCTAACATGGTTTTTGTTTTCCTAATACTTTTCCCCTACCTTTCTCTGTTTATGTAAATTTCACTTTTTTATAGATTTGGTTGATTTTTTGTTGAAATTGTGAATTTGGTCGTCACCAATTTTTGCTCTTAATATAGTTTTGTTCTTGTCAGGTGAATTGCTTTTGGCTTGTTCGGGTGCCACTTTAAAATAAGTTCTTCCCATTTTAGTTAATTGTAACTCTGTTTTAAAGATCATATTTATTTAAACATAATATTGATAACTAACAATCATGATCTCTAAGATGTAATTGCAATGAAATAAAATGGTATACGCTCATTTTTAAGTGGCACTCAAACAAGCCGTTAGCATTTGAATTTGCACGATTATGCATGTAATCTGGTTGAGATTTGGACCTCCTTGTATATACTATTTGACAGGTGGCCTGGACCCATCACTTGGTGTTGCTGTTTCATTTAAAAATGATCAAATTCCTTGGTCTTATTTGGGCTGTTACAAGTTGGTTGTTGTTCAATTTCCTTTACGAATGCAAATCAACTATCAGAACAATTTGTTATTATTACTAAATTTTAGTGATGTTTCTGAACAAATTTCTACACCGAAGTTTATGTACTTTAAATAATGATATGATGGCATATGGTTGATGGGTGGCCTGGTGCATCTCATCACATGGCATTGCTATTTCGCTAAAAAAATAGCAAATCCATTTGTCTTGTTTGACTTCTTGGCATGTTTGTTCTCTTAAACTTGCATATGGAGACTTTGACGGTTATTGTTATAGATGGGTACCAACAATGCTTGGTTGAAATGATGTGTGGACAAAGAGGTTGGAGATAGGTATATTGGCCAATCTAGGAGTGGACCACATAGAGGATTTTTTTTTTTTTTTAATGTATTCTGACAATTTTCAATTTATTGTTGTAAATATTATATATCTTTTATTGTAAATTCGTACAATATTTGTTTAATATTCATTTTTAATTGTACTGCAACATTATTTGGGTTTCAAATATTTAAAAAATACAGGTTCCAATTGGGTAAAAAAATTATTGGCTTTTGCTAGTGGTCGCATGGCTTTTACCAGTGCTTCCTAAACAAGGGTTCGTAACTATTCCAAAATTGATGTTTTCTAAAATTTGCAACGGTTTTCAACCGTCCCTAATTTTTTATTTTGCAACGGTCTGAAACCGTTTCTAATTGTTTACGACGCCCTACTTAGGAACGGTTGATTTTGGTGTAGTGGCATCAAAGCTAAAGTCTTAATTCGTACAGACAATGTGGAGGCTTAAACCTCCATCCATATGCTTATCTTAGTTGGTGAAGGAAAGTAAAAGGCCGAAAGAAGATGGCCAAGCTCGAGGGGGATCAACTTGAATTTTTTGATAAACTTTTATGGGCGACTGGCAGGGTCTTGTCATTACTTTCAAAGCTATATCATTATAAGAAGACAGGAAAAGAAGCAAAGCCCCAGAATCACATTCAAAGAGAATCATTTAAGGAGTGTTACTCCATAATCGTGTTCATATAGATAATCATTTGAGGAGTGTTACAGCTAGGTAAATCCTAGCCAAAATCAAGTTTTCTACCAGAATTTTATCCGGCAAGACCTGTAAATGGCTCATGGTCATTCCATCCTATTTAAATTACAAATTTTGTGTGGCCAAAGGTCAAAATAAGTTTGTTAGCATGCCCATGACATTACCTAAAATTATACATAAAAAAGGAGAGGAGGCTTGTTAGAGCCTTAAACTGGTCTTTTAATGCTATGAAAAATGACATTTCTACTCTCTGATACTTCGCCACGCCTCATTCATGCGGGCATCCCAGCTAGGAAGTTCTTCTTCCATGCATTGCAGCCCTTCATACATCACAATTCCCATTTTTATAGCTTTGTCGCTCTCTCCTTTATGGCGTCTTATCTCGATGTTGAATTGCTCGCGATGCTCTTTCAAAACCCTGTTCTCCATTTCCAACAGCGTCACCTGCTTCATCAATCCCTAAATCCTATCCTCGAGCTCCCTTATCTTGCAATCTATCCCAGCAATCTCCCCTATCAATATATCTTTTATTCCATTACTAGAGGCATGCTTGTCCTTCAACATCAGGAAAATATCTGTCATTTTGCTTCGATTTTCAAAGAACACAGTTGCTTCCTTGAAACCTTCCCTAGCATAGTCAAGTACCACCGAGAGCATTTCATCTACATGTTCTGATTTTGAGGCTTATTTGTCATCAGGATCAATAGCCCCACAGAGTTCTTCAACGACCTTGGAAATTGTCAAATTCTTTTGAAAGGGTGAGGTCAAGCAATTTAAGTTCGAGGAATTCCACCAAAAGCCTTTTCAACCCCTCTACACCCTTGTTTTCTGAAGGACTTCCCAAGATTTTTCACGAACTTACTAGGGCCTCAAGACAAGCAAAAAGGTCCCAATCAAGAGATCTTGGAGAGTTTGAAGAACCATTGTCTTCCATAGTAGACAGGCCCGAAGAGGGAATAGGGGAAGGATCATGTGACTGACTGCCAATCATGCCGGTAGATGTTTGGGAAGTTCCAGCACATCAAGCTTGATCTTAGCAATAAGAGGACAATACACCACGATGGCAAGATCCAATGGAGAAATGTTCATCTTGACCATTTCCACTAACACTCTCTTACTTGATTTTCTTCATCTGGTGGTGAGAGCTCCAGGCTATCGCATAAGTTGACCACTTTGTTCCTTTGAGTAGATTATATCGTAGAATACGGGTTGAGAATCCATCTCGCCAGAGTTTCTTCTAAATTTCCTTCACTACTGTCTTGCCCCACAGAAGATGCTTTCAGGGTATTAGAAGCACTAGTCGCGGCTGCTGATGTTCCTTGGTCAAAAAAGGCTAGTAGAGGACGTTCTCCTACTCCACCATTGGTTAAAGACTGACAAGGATGTCTTTCATTCAAAACCCACAATCTTTCTTTGACCAGAGCCATTGTATTTCTTTGGCCAGAGCGATTGGTATTTCTTCTGTTGGAGCCTCTGGAATTCTTTTGGCCAATCCCTCTTCGGTTGGAATCACTTGTATCTCTTCAGCCGGAGCCACTGGAATTTGTTTGGCTGAAGCTACTGGGGCATCACCCCCAATCACTCCTCCTAAAGATGTCTACATGGATGCGGAATCGCTTCTCATTCCAACTGATTCATTGGCTAACCTAGAAACGACATCTTCTCCCAAACCGTGACTAGTCATGGAAACTTCTGGAGCCTGATTCCTTAGGGAGCTCTGATCAACCGATGAAGGTTAGGGGAAATGAATTAGGGTTCTGACTAGAACACAACGCCGTTTGATCAACAATTGTTGATCTTCTTTCTCTTCTTCCTCATCGTCAACAAGTACTACAACAACTAAAACATAAAGAAGGAAACCGACTAATGTAATGACCCAAAAATTTCCACACTTATGTAGTACACAAGCACGTATCCTAGTCTTCATCCCAATTTGAACCCACACTTTTGGGAGAATTGCACCTAAACATGTACGCACATATACACACCAAATAAACTCTGGACCTTATATCCCTAGTATCTCGACAGTTCATCAAATCCATTGTTGTTAGAATTATCCATCACTCGATTAAGATATCTGATCATGCACACTACTTTTGAACCATCAAATTTTAGTAAAACAACCACGGGGTCATCACATCTGTTCATTTACATTCTCAACTGGGATTTTGACCCATTCATCTTACTTATTGCCTGAGTATAAGTGTAATCTACAATTGGATTGACAATTAAATAACCACATTCTCTAGTACATGTACATACATTCTCAGTTATAAACATCTCGAGCTTTATATAATTTATTATTCAATCAATTATTAGTCTGAATCGTTGAAAATACTCTTCATAGACCTATTAACCTATCCAACCGTCTGATTTCAATTCTGACATGTACATCATCACAAAATTTACCAAGATTAATCTCATCTACCACAAGTTGTTGATTTCCAGATCACCTAGCCTTTGATAAAATTTAGGCCACTAGATTTGAATCTAGCTATCGTTCCTGTGATCCAATCCAACAAGTAGGAATGACCTTATGAATGGTTTAAACAACATATAAACACCATGGTATAAAATAGAGAAGTCTTCAATAGAAGGTATTTCCTCATGCGTTTTCTTGTCGTGTGGCCCACCTAAGCCTTGGATCTACCTCAGATTTCTCATAAACATCACCAGTGGGGCCATAGAACTATTTTTTTAAAAAATAATAAATAAAGGCAGCGTGCACTGCCATGCAATGCACGCTCTACATGCAGCGTGAAGAATCCCCCCCCCCCCCCCCCCCTTTCTATCTTCTTTTTCTCCTGACTGTCCATCACAATGGGACCCATTAGAAGGATCTGAACCATCTATCAATTACCCAAGAAGATTTCAACAGCATGCATTCAATCCTCACCTTTCTTATTGTGCAACCCACCTGAGTTTTAGATCTACCCCATTCTTTAGTTTTCAGCCCATCTTGATTTTCCAAACCAGTCGAACAGATTAAATTTCTTATAGACATCACGATGGACCCACCTAGCTCACTATCAAACCAAAATCACAAAACTGAAAATGTGTTACTTCCTTAGGTCAACAAGAGCACCAAACCAATTTTCTTCTAAAGTCTTTGCCTCCATTAGGTCATACTGAACTTTCCTTCAATGGCAGTAAACCCAACTTCAGTCGGACCTAAGTATTGAACTGAATTATCTTTGAAAATCACAGTTTGTTGCTGGGCAGTTTTTTGCACATTCGCTTGGACCGAACCAACCTCAGGTGGGACCGAACAATCTGTTGTTTTTGTTATTGAATTGTATGATTTTTCAGTCCTTTCTCCATCTTTTGTACTTATTTTTCTTGGATCTTTGGCTAAATATCCAAGACTTCTCTTAATTAATTTTTAAGCTTTAATCATTCTTTTTAGGCATGATTTCGCCTTTGGTTCCCAGATTACCTCGCATGTACAAAATAGATGTTAGTTAATCAATTAAGTACTTTGAATATATGGAAAGTAGTACAATTGAGAGGATAAATATGCAATATTTATATGTTATCATATGTCTTGACCATTATTGGGTTAGTTGGGGAGTTGCTTTCGCAATAAACCGATGATAGAAAGGAACATGTCATCTACTACTTGTCTAGGACTCTGCGCAACGTTGAGTGACGATACTCGGCTATAAAAAAGTTATACCTAGTGTTATTTTTACTGCCACTAATTAAGCTCTGTTACTATTTGATGACGAGGATGAAAAGACAAACTATTGATGTCCTATAGGGGTGAATAGGACAATGCCAAATAATTGAAATAAAAGCGAAATATATGATCTCAATTGCACAAGTATTGAAACCTTGATTCCAAATAATTCGTAGGGCAACCTTCACATAAATATTAGGCAGGATAACCTTATTTCATGAATGTCTTTAAAATTAATCTTTCAAACTAGTACCGGAAGATAAAATAAATACAACATTCACCATAAGGAATGAAATAAATAACATTCACCACAAAAAATAAATAAGCATTCACCACAAGGCACAAGGGGTTATAGTGGTTTGGTGCTTTAAAAAACTACACCTATTCCACTCCCAAACTTACAACCCTCGTAATTTTGGCTTTTACTATTTCAAGGTTTTCACAAGTTCACCTTAACAACCTTGTACAATTCATTGTGATTTTCATGGGCTCACCACAATAAAACTCCTTTTGTGATTTTCATGGGCTATCACAAACAAAAACCCACTTTGTGATTTTCACAGGCTATATCAAATCAACCGACTGAGATTTTCACAGGCTATCTCAGAAAAACCTAAATGAAATAAAATAAACATTGTACTTATCTTCAAATGTAGATTCGAAGATGTAGTCGAAGCTTGTAGCAGAAGATCTTCTTTCTTGAATGTAAAGGAAGCAGTATTCGCTCAACTAGAAAGAGTATAGGGTTCTAAAGTATTTCAGAAAATGCAAAACCTAACTTCTGCAGATGTAATTCTCTTAATGCTCAAGTGGAGTATAGACTACTCTCTAGAATATAATTGAGATTAGCTTGAGAAAAGAAATTGAAAAAGCTTAAAATAAATATATAAATACCGCACAATTAGCTTGACGAGGGCTTGAGCTTCTCTCTCACTTGCAAAAGATTTAGAGTGATTTTTCGTTGTGATTTAGAATGAGAGAATGCTTCTATTTATAGCCAATGGATATGAAAATTCGGTTAGCCTAAGAATAGGTTCGGCTGGCTAGATTCTACCGAATTCGTTTTAACGGCTATCGGATTGTGCCTGATAGGTTTTATTCAAAATTCGGCTGGCCCAAAGCAAAATTCGACTGGCCGAATTCTCACAAAAATTTGAGAATTGCATTGTTAGAATTTGACCCAAACTTCACTCGAGCTGGGCGAACTTCAAGTTTAGGCTACCCAAGCCTAAAGTTAGGCTGGCCGAATTTTCAACAGATTTTGATTTTTAGCCCAAACCTGAAGTTAGGTTAGCTGAAGAAGTTAGGTTGGTCGAACCTGAAGTTAGGCTGGCCGAACTCCAGAGCAAACACACCATAGATAACCCAAAGTATACAATTTTGAAAGCACCCACCCTAAGGTCTTTCTAGGGTCATATCACCTGTTGGTTAGCAAATACAGAGAACATCTAGTCTTGATAAACTTAAAACTGAGCGATGTCATCTTGAGATGAGAATCCGATCTTGAGCTGATCTTCATGAAGTGTAGTTGCGATCTGACTAGTATTGTTGTGTATCTTTGTCTTACGAAATTCGTTGTGTATATCTTTGTCTTACGAAATTTAACAACCTTATGTGTGTTAAACATATCAGCACTTACAAAGGACAATTCATGTTATCTCGTCTATCAATTTAATCAAGTACATGCTTACGCGATCGATTTTACGAGGAAGGATTAGAAAATGGATTCTATCTTTGTTCGAGTTTTCTTTCAAGTATGTTTCCTAAACAGTGGTGAAAGAACATGCCCTAATAGATTTCTTGGTCAATCATCCTATGTGAGTGGATGATCAAATCATAGTAGAGGAACTAAGGATCCATGTTATCCACCTCATTTCATGGCGACTGATATATGATGGATCATGGATGGAGCGTTCTTCTAAAGAAGGGATCTCCATTTTCTCTCCAAACGAGAAGAGAGAAGATTATGCCCTCCAGTTGGAGTTCAAGTGCATGAATAATTAGGCCGAGTACGAAGCACTGATCATCAACTTGGAAATTCTGATGGAATTGGGAGCGAAAATCATAGAGATTATTAGTAACTCCTTGCTAGTCACAAATCAACTTGTGGAACATACAAGTGTACAAGTTGGGCATTGTTGCCCTCGTATGGAACAGCTGTGTAGTTGATGGCTAATTTTGATGATGTTTTGCTAAAGCATAAACTTCAAGTATTTAATATTCATGTCAATGAAATGGCAAAGATCAGGCAGGTTTGAAACTCCCGAAGAGATTATCCAAGAGGTCTCTCATAGTTTAAAAATAGTCATTACCAATAGCACAACAAAGGTCCCTGACTGTTGAAATAAAATCATTAGAAGCATTAGTAGACAGCTGGCAATTTTCAATCATCTGATACTTGATAAGGGTAAGTTCTAAGATGGACAGATCAATACAAGAAATCTCACTACACTACTTGATCTTAGACGATGATCTATATAAGAAAGGGGTCGATGGCCTTATCCTTATGTGTCTAGGATGAGACAAAGCCATGGTGGTCGTGGGTGAAGGACATAAGGTTATTTATGGAGCACACCAGGTAAGTCAGAAAATGTAATGGTTGATTCGAAGGAATGGTTACTATTGGTCGACTTTTTAGAGAGACAGCATGAAGTAGGCAAAAGGATATCATGCATGTTAGAGGCATAGCCCCTTACAGAATGTCCTAGGATCAAAACTCCATCCCATAATGAAGTTACGACCATTTTGATGATGGCCTATTAATATAATTAGACAAATTTACCTATTGGCCTCGAAGTAATACAGTTTCATAATTATGGCAATTGATTACTTCACCAAGTGGGTGGGAGTGTAGCCAACAAAAGGAGTCAAACGGATAGAGGTTATGGGTTTTATCAAGGAGCACATTATTCACAGGTTCGACATTCCCCAAAATGATTACAGTAGATGAAGGAGCGTCATTCTCAAGAGAAGAGATTCAAGCTCTTGCCACCATGTATAAGTTCAAGTTTGTGTACTCAACACCATATTACGCTTAGGTTAATGGATAGGTCAGTCCACCAACAAGATTTGAAAGAACATCATTAAATGATGGAAGAATACAATCAATGGTCATGACATATAATGTTGTTCAAGGTACTGTGCACTTACAGAACTTCGTAAAGAACCAATACAGGGATGACACAACCTACACTGACATATAGTCATGATGTTGTGTTACCCATGGAGTTAACATTTCTTTCTTAAGGGTATCTTGTCAGAACAATCCGACTCTCAAAGAGTTTACTAAGTCCATACTTATGGAGTTAGAAGAGTTTGGACAGTGTTTGATTGTAGGCTTTGGACACGTTGAATATTCATAAGCTCAAAGTTGTAAAAACATACAATAAATAGGTGAAGGGGAAAAGCTTTGGTGAAGGAGAGTTGGTGTGAAAAACCAAACTACTAATCGGAGTGAAGGATTACAAATACAGAAAGTGGTCACTAACGTGGAAATGACCGTTGAAATTAAGTTAAAAGAGTGTTGCATGGAGGAGCATATCTGCTGCAAGATATGGACGACCGAGAAAGAAGAAATCCTATATATTAATGGTCGATATTTGAAGAAATACAATCCAATGTTATGGGAGTCTATGTAGAGTGAAGAAGAATCGGCCACTAATTGGGCCGTTCATAATGAGAAATGAAGTGGTAAAAGAGTAAATATCGGCTAATACAAAGACTTAGTATGACACACAGACTCTTATAAGCAAGTTCATATAAGAGACATAAAGGAATGTCTCTAGCCTACTCAGTATTGAATCTTACTTTCATTCCATTTTTCACATAGCGATGTGGACCAATGAAAAGTTGTCATGTGTCGTCACTAAATGTTTAGTGCTGGTAGAATAGTACTTGCGCTTGAAGATATCTTCTATTGATCTTCTTTCAATGATACGATTTTTATTATTAATGTGGTGACACAGAACCGTATACATGCCTTTAGGAGAGTGAAATGTTGTGTGCCACGTGGGCATGATTAACATGCCATATTAATGAGACAGCATACCCAGCATGTCTATAAAAGACCCATCGAGAGAAAGAATCCTACCATGAATCCGGCTATGATACACTCGATAAGGACATCTCGTGCAATCCTTCTGATATTGGAGATCATCCTAGAGATGTTCGAAGGTTTCGCAGTGATCACGAAGATTCCGAATATCTGAATATCAGACCGATATCTGAGCAAGTTGGTCATAACATGGACCTGAATTAAGAGAGGTTGGACACAACATATCAATTTCCCGTCTATACTTCAATCAGAATTAAAGGAATGGGAGAGCTCAATCTGATGGATCCAATCCCACGAGTTCTATGATCAGAAGGGACCAAGATCGATGAAAAGAGGACACTGCTGATTGGGTCATTGAGATGCAACGATGACTTGATCAATTTAAGGTCCGGGATGAATGGTACAGATGGATCTGATTGATCGTAAATCTAGATGTAGTGGGGTACTAAAAATCTCCAATATGAGAGCATATATATAAAAGTGAAGATCTAAAAGCCAATCGATTCACATTTATGGAGATCCCCTTATTCAAAATGCATGTCATAGATGTGAAGGATCCTGGACCATTAAGAAAACCCACAGAGGATTTTGCTTCCTTGAAAACCTATAAAAGGAGCATGTATTGAAGAGCTTGATGCCCACACTAAACACAATCTTTCTTTTATCTTTATGTTTATCTTAACGTATCTTAATCTTAGCACATATCGCTATTATCCAGCGCTATTGTTACAGTATTGTAGGATTAGATTAAATATCCAGAACCCTAAATTATTGGTTCTCGATCAAATGAGTCCTTACTTGGGTGATCAGCTTTCTAGTCAGATCTTGTTGACCATTTGCCTCAATCATCTATTCTACAGACGGAACACATATTTATCTCTCATTTTGTTTATTTTTCTAGTTTATTTTGATACTCTGTCGATTTTAATGAGTTTCGCTATTGCTAGAATCTGGTGAACAGATATAATTGATTGTGGAGATTACCCACCAATGGACCTTCAAACAAACTGAAAGATGTGGACAATGAGGGGAGCCGATGACGGCCATTGACCCTCCAATGACTAAGTTAGATGGATAATTCTTAGTCAAACACTTGAGCTTGGGTTTGTTTTCTTACCTCCTCTCGTTTAAGGTGGCTATATTTATTAGGTCCATAAGCGGTTCTGAAACTGTTGTGTCTTAATAGGTTACGCTGGAAGATCCTTATTTGGATGGGAAACTGCTCCCAAAATTTTCTCTGAGACCACCTTGGCCGGCGTAATCTTCGGTCAGGATTAGATCGGGCCTTCCTTTTCTGGGTCTGGGGCATAATCCCCTCTGGACTACTTATACCGCCTCCACATTGGTCAGTCAGGTAAGCTCGGAGTGCAAGGGAAGCTTGGATCCCGAGCTCCTTGCCTTGACGATCCTTTGTTTGTGATGTAGACATTCCTAGTGAGATGAATCTTCCTCTACCGAGTTATGTCCTCGAACAACTCGGGGGCTCATCTCTTCATCGGGAAATTTACTTGCCTTGTCTCTGAGCTTTGTGCTTTGATAGCTCGAGATAGAAGTCTTCCCTAATGCTTATGCTTTAGTCGCTTCATCTTCGAGGCACTGCTCTCGTGGTCGGTCATTCTTTCCATATGGTGGACCAGTTCAATTTTGCCTATTATACTTGCCCTCCACTTCCAAGCACGGCCTACACGTGCTTGAGAAGTAAGATATTAAACTGGTCCAGAAGTGCGGGAAGTAAAATTATTTTTTAAGCAGCTCAGTCTTCATTGAATTTTGAATCGAGCCCGGGTTTGTCATTTTTCGGTGAAGGAAGGAGCTAAAAAGTGGCTGACCGACGCGGAATTAAAAAAAGCATGATTAATTTTGTAGGATACAAGTGGATGTGCATTAATGGAAGATCATCGCTCATATTATGGACGAATAACAAGTTGACAACTGTCACCTAAGCCATCACATTTTTTTCTCAGATGAATCCCATGTTGCCATATGGAGGAGCGCGTCAGTCAAAACGTTACCGTGGGCTCTCATGTTAACATATGGCACTGTGTAAGAGTTAATGCATAGTCAAGGGAGTTTTATAAATAATATGATTCCCCTTTCTGCTCATTTGTTTATTTTGTGAAGCCCAAGCTCTACCGATCAGTGTCCATTCTCCTTCTCGGCCCAACAACCATATCTTCCTGTCGTTCGTTAGTTTAGAGTTCCCGTGCCGGAGCTTTTTTTGGTATGCTAAAGCCCTTTTTCTTCCTCTTTCATTCTTTCAATTCTCTATTTCTTTTCTTTTGATGTCTTCCAAGGAGGATTCTAGGGCAGCCACTCTCTGGCCCATTGCGAGAAGAGTTAATGGGAAGTAGCTCTAATTCCAGGTATGCCCCATCCATAGGGTTTGATTCTTGGGGACCTATTCCTTCTCTTGAGGTGGAACAACCATTAGCGGTGGAACCATAAACTGAGGGGGCCTCCTCGTGACAAGCCAAGTTGGTCTCCTCATCTTCTAGGGATATGTCCCTTACAAGCAATATTTTTCGGTCTAAGTTGAGGGCGGATAACCTGTAGGCCTTTAGGTCCAAATATATGATTCCCAGCTTTATTGGGCTTCAACTTCCTTGAGCTAGAGAAGTTCCTGATTGGCCTCCCACAGGGGAGGTCGTGTTGTATCCCATATTCTTTCCTTGTGGTCTCCGGTTGCCTTTACATCCTATGTTAAGAAAGGTACTACACCACCCCAGAGTCACCCTGGGGCAACTGAACCCTAACGTCTTGTGAGCTGTCTTAAATTGTTGCATTATCTGGGAGATGGTCGGTAATTTTGACCTCACAGTGGATGAGCTCGTCTACCTATACTAGGACAAGAGCAGCCCTAACTCTCATGGCCGGTATTACTTTTCTTCATGGTCGGGTAAGGGTCAGGCCATTATCACCAACAACCCGTCCTCCAACAAGGGTTGGAAAGACAAGTGTTTTTTTTTTTTTTTTTTTTTTTTTTTTTTTTTTTTTTTTTTTGTGCAATTGGAGAATGTGAGCTCCTATGGCAGAGCTAAAAAGGGTTTACAGGCTCGAGTCCCTACCT
This sequence comes from Magnolia officinalis, assembly GCA_021015155.1. Lineage (NCBI taxonomy): Eukaryota > Viridiplantae > Streptophyta > Magnoliopsida > Magnoliales > Magnoliaceae > Magnolia > Magnolia officinalis. The sequence goes on from JAJHSJ010000015.1 coordinate 23,068,899, forward strand.
TCGTACTAATAGGTCGGAACACATACCAAGCCGATGTACTTCGTTTACTTTTTCTTAGTTGGTCGTTCCGTGCTAATGTCTAACCCCTTTTTCTTTTGTAGCTTTGCATAGATCTCATCTTAGCTTCTCTGCCTTTTATTTGTGCCAGATTAGGATCATTTGAGAGCGGCTAGCGGCTCAACGGGATTGCAGAAGGCTGGTCACTCCATAGCTCGCATAGCAGTTCGGCTTTGCTCTAGCAGGTAAATTTCTTGACCTGTGTTGGTTCTTGGTTACTGGTTATGGGGATAAGCTTTATCTCGTACTAACCCTTCTCTATTATCCTTACAGCGATGTTAGAACACCTCAATCTAAAAGATGAAGCTTCCATCTAAGGTTGAGTTGGAAAGAGTGAAGAGTGTGGGGAAGAGGGTGACCCCATCCACTCCTTCTCTTACCGCCCCCCTCCGAGCTGCCGCTCCTGCACCCGACTAGTTGACGAGCGAGGCTACTTTCGGTGTCGCCCCCATGACGGATCTGGTTGAGTCCGGAGGGGGTGTCGTTGCAGCTCCTTTTGATGCTCGCCCATTAAAGTTGGTCGAGCTAGACGCGCCCTCCCCGAGGGTTGAGAGAGCTCGAGCCAAAGATGCCTAAGGGACTAGAGGTGCCTCTGAGCACAAGGGCTCGAACCCCGAGGAGGTTACCACGGGAGGGCCTTCGTCTTCCTTTCCCTCAATCATAAGGCATCTGTTCGTGCTCCTAAGTTAGGGGCATGATCAATTGCCCAAGGAAGAGGTCAACTCCATGTTATCTCTACACCCCGAGTAGTAGTTCTCGGCGGTGGCGAACTCGACCATCAAGGTACGTCAGTAGAAAGTAGATTCTTCCCCTTTTTTTTAGTGACCTCGGTCTTCTTTCTATTGTAGGAGGCTCTCAAGATTATCCCCATATGCTAGTTTTTCCTTGACATGATGGCTCAATTCAAGGTAGCTAATCGCCTGCTGAATGCTGCCCGCTGCCCACACCAAACTTGAGGCGAAGGCCTACGAGTTATCTCAACCACGAAGGACTTGGAAGAGCTTCATGACACCTTCATGTATCCGGGGAGGGGTGGGAGGCCAGTTTATCCCAATTGGTGAAGGAACATCAGTGGTGCGCCACATTGATGGCTAGGATGGCCAAGTTGGAGGTCAAGGTGGTGGAGGTGAGAACTATGGCGGTAGAGGCGGGGGCCAATATTCTAGCTAAGAAGGTGACAACAGTGGAGCCATACAAAGCTTTTAATGTCCACCAGGTAGATGTGGAGGAAGTCTTCAATGACGACTTTGCTAACTACCGAGAAGAGGTCCAAGAGCGATTTTCCGAGCTTAGCTTATCGTGGCTAGATGAGGAGGGCTTTGAGGAAAATGCTATTGTTGACGTTGCTGCTGCCCCTGAGCCAGAGGGTCCTTCACTCTCTTAGGATTTTTTTTGTTTTGTTTTTTAAAAATTTTTCATCATTAATGGAAAAAAATAAATTTGTTTATGTCTATGCTTTTATCGATGTTGTTTATGTTGTGTATGGCCCCCCCCCCCCCCCCCCCCCCCCCCCCCCCCTCCACACACACACACACATTTCTGAGCATGGCTTGCTTGAGCTCGGAAGTGAGATGGTAAAAGATATTAAGGGTCGAGCCCTTTAGTAGTCTCCTCAGGAATATTCAATCCCAAGCGCTTAGGTCGATGTCAAATGTTTACGTCTGGGCTGTGCCCCTTAGGTTCGTTACTTGATTAGGAAAAATGGGCTCAGTTGGAGAGTGCTTTTCTCAGCCTTTCCCTCCCCTTGGCTTGGCTTACTCGCCACCAAGCTATAAGCATATAGAAGGGCATCTCCTTCGGTTTCGCCCTTTCCTGGGCTTTCTAGCATTGCGTTCGTCACTTATAGATGGTAAATCGTTAATATAGAAAAACATGTTTTTTTTTTTTTTTATTTATAAAAGGTTTTTACACGTGATTAACACCTGAGGAATTTTATCAACCTTGCAGCCTGGGGTGCATGTAGAGTTTGATTTGATCAGTTTCTACTAATAATAGATCTTCAAGTGCTCTGTGTTCCAAGGGTGAGACAGGGCTCGTCCTTCTAAATCCTCCAGCAGGTATGTCCCTGGTCGGGCTATACCGGTGACTTTGTTGGCTCCTTCATGCTTAGGGAGATCTCTCGAAGTACAAGGTCTCCCACCTTGAATCTTCGCTACTTCTCCCTTGAGTTGTAGTGTTAAGAAGCTCTCTGTTGGTAGGCAACGAGTCTCACCCTTGTACTATCTATGAGTTCTTCGAGAATGTCGAGACTTATGTGTCATTCTCCTCTGGTTGGAATAGTTCAGTTCGGCTTGATGGAATCTTGATTTCCATTGGGACTACTGCCTCTGCACCGAAGGCTAGTGAAAAGGGGGTCTCCTCAATAGTTGATTCAGCGGTGGTCCGATATTCCCATAAGACATGTGATTGAACCCAAGGGTTAACAACCACAAGCGCAGGGTTACGATGCAGTAATACCTTGGTGAGAATGAGTTCGAATCCTCCGGAGATGGGGATCACGGTTTAGAACTAATCTAAATCTAATGGGTTATTTGGGTTTTTAATCCAGCGGAATAGAAAAGAGGTTTTAAAACAGTAAAAATAAAAGATTAAGGATCCAAGAATCAACTCATAGCAATCACAATACTCATTCATTGATTCAATATATAACTCAATTGAAATCGAAGTCCTATCCTATCCAATCGGAAGATAATTCTGTTAAACCAATCATCAACATTAATAAGAATATGATTACGATTGAACGATTCTCTCATGAAACGCTTTGATCTCAATCGTAGGGAATCAAAAGTGTCTAAAGCACCCTTAGGCGACAATAGATCAATCAATTACATATATTGAATCTTTCTCTAATTTAGGCTAAACAATTGTTAAATCAAAGCATTCGTTGTACCTGTGGTGTACAAAAAATTCAGAAATAAACCATTCAAAGACTTTAAAGTAAATTCAAATCTATTCTACTCAACTATCATCATTCAAAGCATTATTATTGAATAAAATAAACAAAATATTGTAATTGAACTAACAAGCCTCATCCCTGAGCCTTAGCCAAGTGATTAGCCTAGCATGGTTAATATCTTAGAAAGAAAAACAAAATACAAACTATAACTGAAAGATTGAAGAAGAAAGACGACTCCGTTGAAGCTCCGCTACCCCTTAGTCTTTCACCTAAGCCTTAATTCGTACTTTGCAAAGCTCAGAACACCCTTTAAATAGGAAAAACTCACACCGACTTGAAACTGACTTCAATTTTACACACTTATGTTACGCTTCGGTCGCACCGACAATCACTTCGGTCATATCGAGTCCAGTCGAAGATATCTTCGCCTGTAGCGGAATTTCATTTGAACATATCTGAAGTTTTCGTCTCCCTTAGGTTGCTCCTTCGGTGCCACCGAACACGGCTTCAATCAGATCTAAGTGTCGAGTCAAATTATCTCTGAAAATCATAATTCTTGTTGGAATGTTCTGTGCACATTCATTCAAACCGAACCAACCTCAGGTAGGACTGAACAGTCTATTAATTTTGTTGATGTACTTTGTGATTTTTTCAGTCTTTTCTCTCTTTTGCAATTGGTTTTCTTGGATCTTTAGCATGTGAATATTTTCTTGGATCTTTAGCATGTGAATTCTTCATTAATATCCTCTGAATCTCCAAAACTTCATTAATAATTCTTTTGAGCTTTAATTCCATCATTTAAGCATGATTTCATCTTTAGGTCCAAAATCTCTTCGCATGTAGAAAACATATATAATTAAATCAAATTAATACTTGAATATAAGGAAAGCTAATGTAATTGAGAGAACAAATATGTAATATTTAGGCGTTATCACACCCCCTTAACCAACAATTTGCTAGTCCCAAGCAAACATGCGAAAGATATTTCAAAAGTAAATGAATAATTTCCTACAAACTCAAACAATCCTAAAAATAATCCAAATTATAAAAGTATAAAGATCATTAATATCGAGCATAGATTTCACCTAAACTCTAGCACTTGGTAAATATCCTAATCAAGTTTAAAACATTAATCCTATAATTAGAAAATTTCTAAACATTGAATTTCATGATATGAGAGCATAGTGAAATCTAGACTTAACATAATTACATGTTCACTTCTCTACTTTAATGATAACATTGATAATCAAAAGAGTATTTAGGATAACCAAAGCCAAAACTAAAATTTGCCATATAGTTCAACACTCAATTCTTCTAGCTTTGGATTTTTTCATCGATGGCTTTTACACTATTTTTAATCTTTTCTTCGTTTTTTTTTTTTTTTTTTTTTTTTTTTTCAACACTTCGTTCATGGACTTTTGATAGGTAGCCATTTTCGATGACAACTATTTTTTAGTGGAGTATTTCTTTTTTTTTCTTCAGTTCCCATTTTTTCTCTTTCATTGAACTTAATGGACAAAATTTTCAGGTTTGGTTCCTATCATTCTCAATAATCATCAAGTTTAACAATTCAATATCAAACTTAGACTCTAATGTGTAAGCTAGATGTGACATATGAAATCATGACTCAAACGATGTTTAAAACTTCCAATTAAAGATTAAAAACTTCAAACTTAACTTCTAAATTTATCAAATAACTAAAATTCAGGTTTTAAAAATCCCCATCATTAAATATCATATCATTCTAATATTTGAATTATCTTCAAAATCACTTAAATTCATTGGAAATTTTTTAAAAAAATCAAAATTTTTTATTTCATGTGAAATTTTATACCATGCCTATGTATCATAAATTAATTATATATGTCAAATTTCAGCCCTTAGATCATTGTAAAAGTGACCTAATTGACAAATCAGCCCCTTAACTATTGATTTTGGTGTCCATCGAGTGAAGAAACCTCGTGGGTATTCGTAGTAGAGTATTTCTCTTCATATTAACAATTTGGATTACCCATAATATTGACTAAGTGTGAAATATGAAGACCCCACTTTGGTAGGTTTTTCCTTAATTGTGAAGTTATCCTTTCGAGGCTTACCAACTCCTTATAAATCTTGATCTTCTGATTTAATCACTTCCTGCCATCCACCGTAACTCAAAATTGGACCATACATTAGTTTCATATGACTACGAGGTTATACAAAATTCAGACCTCGATCTATGATCCTACACCATTGAATGTTGAAGTCATTTCCTTCTTTTTGATACAAAAGGTGAAATTTAAGATTTAGGTTTTTTCCACCATCAATCAACCATCGAATTTAGTCTAACCGTTTACCTATCCTAACTGCAAATTTCTCTAAAAAATTGGGCTATGATCATTAAGTACAGACCATTAACTGAGATCAAGTTCGTTTTGACACCCATTAAGAGAATTTTCAAAATAGGTCAATCTAAATTTCGGATCACCAAGAAAATCATATAACCCGATCCTATTCGACGACCCCGACACACTTGATGAATTAGATTTAAAGAAAGGTTGCTAAAAAAGGTCAAATTGGAGAAACCCAATCCAAGTGGGATGTTAAACACACCCCCCTCATATGCCCACCCCTTTATAAAAGGAGTGCATGCCCTTCTCCACTCACACACCAACACTCCCAACGTCCAAGGAGGAGAGAGAGAGAGAGAGAGAGAGAGAGGAGAGAGAGAGAGGGGAGGGGAGGGGGGGAGGGAGAAGGAGAAGGAGAAGCCTAGACGTCCATCATCCTTTTCCTTCTCCACATGTGTGGTGTCTCTCTCTTTCTCAAGCGATGTCATGATTCATGTAGAAGCTTTCTGTTCACAATCCCAAGTGTAGGGTCGCGATGTAGTAATAACTAGGTAAGATCGAGGTCGAATCCACAAGGACTAAACTTGTACGTATTCTGAAAATAACTAGAACTAGAACTAGAAAAAGATCTAAATTGAAATATAAATAATTTAGAGTAATGGTGAATAATGTTGATTAAAACTTATGAATTTAAAGGTGGGAGCTAGGGTGTCAAAAATCCAGTGTAGCTATCAAGATGCTTCCTTACTGGATTCAAGGAACACAATTGGAATCGGAGTCCTATCCTATCCAATTGAAAAATAAAGCAATTTAAATCAAATCTGAACTTTTCACTGGCCTAATTTTCTATAAAGGAGATTTGTGATTATTAGAAGGGATTCCATCACCCTACCATGCCCAAGAGACTATGGTGAACAACAGGATTTACCAATCTCACAATCTTAAAACAGGAAAAGAAGATATCTAAAGCTATCACAACATCTATTGTAATTCGAGTTACAATAAATCATAGAAAACTGAAAATATTTATTTAATATAAAATTAGAAATCAATGAGGTCCAATAAGAACAAGAATCAAAGCAAGATAATTATCCAAACACGCTACAAACTTCACCTCTTAGTCCTAGCTAAGAGGTTTAGCCAACCATGGACACGATTGAAACCAAATCTCTAAACAAAGCATGAAAAATAAACTATGAAAGAAGAAAAACACTTTGACGGTTGCTCTACCCTTGTGCTATGCTTCTTGAGACCTTTTCAAACCCTAGAAGATGCTTTGGAGCATTCTAGGGAATCCTATTTATAGTTGTGGAACTCCAACTTTTGCACCGAATTGGAAAAATCTCGAAACCGCCTCAAATTTACGCCCTCTGCACAGTTTTTCAAAATAGACTCAGAGTTTAAACCACCTCAAATTTATGCACTCTACGCAGTTTTTCAAAATATACTTGGAGTTTCAGAATATGCTTTTTCAGGACAATGTCAGCAATATTTTTATTTACGGGACTATTTTAGGATTCCTTTTCTTCACTTCAAATCTTTGATTCTCTTCATTCCTCACTTGGTTTTCTTGGATATTTGGCATGTGAATTCTTCATTAATGACTTCCAAATCTTCATTGAAAAGGTGGTAAAGACCACATTAGTTGAAGAAGGAATATGTCAATATGTCCTAAAGGGGGGTGAATAGGACTTTTCAAAGTTTTTATGATTTATTTTAAAAGATCCTACTTCACTAATTCTATGATCATGCAATTCTCAAGATTACTCAAATGTAACTCTACAGACTTCCAAGCCTGGTAGAGGATCCAATCACAAACTGCTTAAGGAGTAGACAATATGCAATCTAGTTCATGATGGATATGACTGAGCAGGTGTGTGAGGAGTGATCAGATATTCAGATATGGAAGTATTAAAGCAAATCACTCAATCAAAATAGCAATCTCAAACACAGTTATTTTATAGTGGTTCGACGATAAGTGTACTTCACTCCCGGTAACCGCAATCAACCCTTGAGTGTACCGGATTTCACTAAGGAGGTTTCACATGGTTCACCTCTAACCTAAGGTTTTAAATTAGGTTCACCTTCAACCTTTATAACTTACAATGAGGCTAAATGTTTATGCTCTCACGAGCAAGGGTCAACACAACGCACCCACTTTTAGGCACACTAGCCAAGGATCTTCCATAAGACCCTACTAGAGGTTTGTACACGGTTGACCTCAAACCCTAAGGTTTTACCTGGTTCACCTAAAACCCAGAGTTTTACTGGTTCACTCCAAACCAGATGTTTATGCTCTCCACAGAGCAAGGGTCCACACAATGTACCCACCACGTACACTCCCGCCGGAGGCCTCTTTGAGGACTTCAAAGGGTGAGAACCACTAAGGACCCAATCCTAGAAAGGAATGATCACAAGTGTCCTCTTAGACTCTGGATGCTTACAAATAAGCTGATGAGTCCCGTTTAGCACAATGCCGAAGATCTCCTCCTCCTTGTTGATGAAGAGTCTTCTGTTCCCTTAATCCGCAACATAAAATGATGTACTAATACTAGGCTTCGGGTTGGGTCAAGGTTATGATGGAATCCTACTCTCTAAAGGTTTTCCTATAAGGAAGATAAAGTAGTTCCAATCTTATGCATTCAAGGCATCCCAGCTTAATAATTTACCATTAAGGTAGTAGCTGGAGGATCCTTGAATGCGGGAGTTCATTCCCCAATCCACTCTATTGGATGTCAATGGTGAGGGTGGATTGGAGGATGAACTCTCTTGAGAGAAAAGGCTTAGGATATAAGATGTAAGTTGAAACACACAAAAGCTCTCTCTATTTTCTCTCACAGCAACAAAAGAAAAGTCCTCTATATATAGGCAAAAAGTTCCAACGGATATAAAACGGTCACATTTATGACAGAGTTCGATATCATCGAGCAGATTCGATATCATCGAGCGTATACTCTTGATAGCATCAATGGTCTGCTCGATAATTCAGACTCAATGTCATACGCTTTTAAAACTTTTTGCCAATTGGTCGATGAATCGAAACTATTGTCGATGTCATCGGATTTCGAACTCCGATTCCATCGATGACAGGTTCAATCCATCGACACTTGAAAAATGAGAGAGACTTGACTTTGAAATATTTCAGGTTTTTCATGAATGATCGGGGATCCATCGAGATCATCGAAATTTAAATGTTGATGATATCGAGATCAGAGTCGAGGCATCGATAAATCCAGTTGATTTATCTTTGAGCTTGCTGGACAGTTTATGACCTTGTTTGATGCAATCGATCTGGTGTCGATATCATCGATATTTGAATATCGATTCTATCGAAGGGTCCCCGATCATAGTTAAGAACGACCTGAAATATCTGCTGTGAGAAATGCGCGCCCTTGATCGATATTATCGATAGACTTCCGATGCTATCGATATGTGATTTCAGATCATATCGGAAGAGCATCGATATATCGAAGGATTTTGAGACTTTCATTAAAAAACAGGGGCGTCGGAAATCTGTCGATCTTATCGAGCCACTCTCGATGGACTCGAGATTTGAATATCGATGATATCGATAGGTATATCGATACATCAATAATTTGTCTAGATATGTTATGAAGTTGCTGGACATATTTAGTGCTTATATCGATGATATCGATATATATCGATACATCGATAAATCCGTCCAGATGAATATTTAGTTGTTGGACACTTTTGGTCCTCTTATCGATAATATCGTTAAGGTATTGAGGACATCGACAGAGCAGGTTGATCATATCGAGGGTGTTTTGATAAAATCAAAAAATTTAGAGATTTTTCTATTTTGAAAAGAAAATTTTCCACCTTAAAACCCTATGATTTCTAACTTGTTTTTAAGGTTTTCTTCACCTGGTGTTTTGGGTCATGGGATGTGAGGCTTTTAGATTTACCTGTGACGAGCTTGCACACATCCGGTTGAGGCAGACGCTTGAATTGATCTTCCTATCGAGCTCTGTAGACAGTCTGACTCACCACTCACGTAACTTGACAAACCTGGGCACTTTCATTCATATCTTTATTGAGTAATATTTTGAGCATAAATCTTTCTTTTGGCATCAATTTCACCTTAAGCTCTCGAAATCACCTCGCACATAAAAACATGCATAATTAAATCAATTAAGCACTATCATGTTTATAAAATCAAGGTATAAATAGGGGACATGCAATATTTCACACTCAACACACCCTGTCACGTCCCAAACTCGGAAAACGGGCTCACAAAATTCCCGATCGCCGAATCCGGCGCCGACAGTCTCCGTAGTGCCCCATTCTCGGCTTCCGGCACCCATTTGCCAGATTCCGATCCTGGGATCCTACAAGGAGGATTTTCAGTATAATTTTTTTTTTTGTAATGGAGCATAACCACAAGCATAACCAAGTCACAAAACAACATCACCACATATCCACTATATTAAAAACTTTAAGTACAATGTGGAAATGGGAAATACAAGGTTTTCAAAAAGCTCCAAAATAATCCGATACGTGCTCCTGCCTCAGCGCTACTGTGATCCAACGTCACCTGCACACAACGGTCGTGCATAAGCTTACAAAAGCTTAGAGGGTGGTATAAGTGTGTGTGCAAGACGAGTGCCAAGTATGTAGTATCAGAGAAATGCAAAAGTATGCTGGTATGTCCAGGAATGCCATCAGCTGTACCAAAGCTATGTGATGCAAGGCATGAATGTCACCGGCCATACCAAGCCCATGCGATGCGAGACCTATGTAGACAAATGTCATATGCGAGATGCAAAGCAAGCATGCTAGTCCTCATTAAGTACACGTATTAGTACAGTTTCTCTCTGGGATACCATCAGGGTCTAATACACTTCACACTGACTGCCGCATCCCTAGCCGCATAGCCCAGTAAGTGAAATAGACCACACTATCCGCTTGACTAGTAGTCTGCCAATACTTACCCGGCTCGTCGATAGCGGACTCATTTGTGAGCTGGTCAAACTCAGTCTAGCTTACAACCCCCTCACTTGGGTGGATAAGGTCACACCCCCTTCCAACCGACCACGACATAGTGGGAGACGCGGTCTACTGGTATTCGGCACTCCTGCGCTCTTGAATCCACTCAGTGTAGACATTGGAGCATCTCCTGGTACCAAAAAGATTTTGGGACTTTTACCCAAGGACATCCTAAGTGCCCACAGTGCTAGAAGTAAGTATTTTCGGTATCCGATACGACCATCCACGATGTGCCTGTGGAGCCATGGCCCTGATGTCGCTAAGGCGTACAATGATCATGTCACACATATGTGAGATGCATGAGTCATACTATCCTATCATGCAGTAATCCTACGCGTACCATGCGCTCATGTGGGTAACTCCTATCAGTGAGTCCCATAAATAATCTGCCCAATGGCATATGCTATGATCAGTCACTACTCATATCAAGCATACATATGATGTGTATGACATGAGTCATGGAATTATACTAAGCATGTTATAAAGTGATGAACTATCCTCACAATGAAGATGGGCCTAGACAGCCTACACACAACAAGTATGGGCCTATCAATGGGCCCTAGGGAGAGTTGCAATGCGGACATTTAACTAACATTACTCTTACAATGTGGGCACCAAACCATCATTGCTTCCAAGGCATGACTCACCATAACATCATTATATAAACCATAGTAGAATCATACATTGCAATGGGCCTTATGTACATCCCATTGGGCCTCGACCCATGGGCCTCCAATACATCAAATGGGCCGCATAACATGGGCCTCATATATATCAAGGTGGGCCTCAACGGACAGGCCGCAAATACATCAAGATGAGCCTCATCACATGGCCTTATATATATCAAGGTGGGCCTCAACGGACGGGCCACAAATACATCAATATGGACCTCATCACATGGGCCTTATCCAATGGGCCGAATCAATGGGCCAAGTTGAATGCATCTATTTTTAGAAATCAATATAGAGTATTATAAAAAAAAAAAATGAATCATATCAAAAGATCAACTGGACCATACTATATCTAACTGTGGTGATAATGATTCCCACGGTTAAATCCCAGTGGGCCCCACCATAGGGTTTATTTCCCATCTAGCCTATTCATAAGATCACAAAGACCTAGATTTATAGGAAAAACAAATATCATATTGGTCCAAACCGTATAGTACAAGGGTTTTAATGGTGGACGTTCAAACCCATTGTTTCTACAGTGTGGTCCATGTGATCCTAGATCTGCCTTATTTTTAGTCTCAAGCAGTAAGACGGTTTGGATGCAACACATCCGTCAGCGGACCCCATATAGATGGACGACATGGATAAAGCGCATACCTCGTTGGGGGGGGGGGGGGGGGTTGGGTTCCACACTGATGGAAGGTGTGAATACAATACATACATTAGTGGGGCCCACCATTATCTTCCATCCAATCTGTCAATAAAGTCACAAAGATCAAAAACAAATAAACAAATAAATATTATATTTATCCAAAACCTCTGAGGCTAGAGGGTCTCAATGGTAGACGTTCAATCCACCATTGATTGCAGCGTGGTCCACCTGACTTCAGCATACGGCTGATTTTTGGGGTGCCCCACAACAAAAGGGGCCCCATCAATGCACAGTGTTGATGTTCTACACACATCACGGTGGGGCCTATGGCTGGGACCCACGGTCCCTGCCATTCCACGGTAGTGCAGGAACCTGCTGCGTCCTCTGGACGATTAGCAGCAGCAGCGCTTGCTGCTGTTCTCTTTATTTTATTATTATTATTATTTTTTCTTTAGGTTTTTCCTAGGTGGGGCTCGCATCAGGAGTATCCGACCCAGCCATTGGATTCTAAGGCTCAAGACAAACCAAACAAGCCCAATATTCAGCATGTTTCAGTGTGTAGAAAGATCAGAGTGGATTTTAACGGTAAAAACAGCTGTTTTCTATGCTATGGCCCGCCAGATAATCGGATTAGCTTAATTTTTTGACTCAATGCCTAAAATGAGTTGGGGAATGGGATGGACGGCGTGGATCAAATCAATGCATCAAGGTGGGCCTGTATGAGTGGCTTGCCTAAAAGTTTGGAATCAAACTGATATATATATATATATATATATATATATATATATATATTATATATATATATATATATATATATATATAATATATATTTTTTTTTTTTTTCTTTGTTGTTGTTAGTACACCCACTGCCTGTTCACGCCCACTGAACACGTCCAGCATCCCTGGACGCTGGACGGATGGCTGTGTATATATAATTCATCAAGGTGGGTCCCACATGGACGTGGCCCACTTGATTTGGATCAATCTGATACTTATGTCTTCCCATCGCCATAAGGTAGGGCCCACATGGTTTGGACGGTGTAGATTTAACACGTCCATCAAGTGGGTCCCACGAAGGTGGACAACTTGGATAAATTGCATACATCATGGGGCCAACAACAAGGGAAAAGAGAGAGAGAGAGAGAGAGAGAGAGAGAGAGAGAGAAAGAGAGAGATCGGGTGAAGGAGGGACCCCGACACTATGGGCCCTCCCTTCTATGATTTACAACATACATCAAGTGGGTCCTATTACATATAGGCCCACCGATCAAAATCAACGATAGAGATCCTTTCTCCACTGAAATGCAAGGTCTAGATGACCCTATCCATGCAAGGAAAATAAACATCATGATGGGGTCCATGGAGAATGGCCCCATCATGGAATGATCATGAGAATCAAGGTGGGCCATCGGCCACATCTAGGGTCCAAAGTAAGATCCATACCATCAATCGGTAGGCCTTACTTGGCCCATCATAAAAACATGAAATCTAGGCCTATAAAAACACTCATCATTCGATCTTCTCGGTCTTATGGAACACTGAACTCCTTGTGTCTCACTTTGATGGAAGATGATAAGAAATGAAGGGCTAGGATGATGGATCTTGGGATAGGAAGTGGGCCACACACAACACACTTTCTCTCTTGGAATTGCTTATACGTCCACCACTTTGTTTCTTGGAGAATGTGTTGAGAAAGAGAGAGAGAGAGAAATGGTGGTTGTAAGAGAGAGGTGATGGTTGTGAGTGATGGATGTGAGTGATTGATGTACTTGACATGAGAGTTGACTTAGGGTGGTTGCTTGACTTGGGAAGAAAGAAAGCATGGGTGTATACTTTGATTGATTGATGGGATGGGTTGTAGAGATTCTCTTGGGTTCGTAAATGCGTGGCATTTCTTCAAAATGAATGTGGGCCCACATCTCTTGGCCAGGGTATCGAATCAGTGTGCAAGATACGGCGTCGGAACCGCGGCGACGGTGCGGTCACAATAGTACAAGTCTCGGATTAAGCTAACTCAAATCTACGGGATACGACTTAGGGTCACGCGCAAAAGTCGATTATAGGTCTCAGGTTCCCGGAATTCGTTGGGAAGGATTGCAAGAGTGGACGAAACAGTACGGACTAGGATACGCGCCTTACAGCTCTTCCCACCTAATAAAAATTTTATCCTCGAAATTTATACTACCATCGCAGCTAACCATAACTCATAAGGGAATAAGAAATATAACATCATATATAATCAAAACATAATACAACATACAATCAAACATCGAAAAGATGGAGATAACGCTTTCGAATCTCAGCCTCGTGCTCCCAAGATGCCTCATTCACATAACTTGACAAACCAGAGTACTTTCATTCTCAAGTTCTCATAAGCGTCGTTCTGGATTTCCTCAAGTTCATTTAGTTATAGCTTGTGCAGTGAGCCAGCGTTGTCCAAGTAAAAGTTTAAATTTTTTATAGCCCAGTAGGCTCTATGCTCCAGCTCCACAGGCAAGTGGCAGGCTTTCCCATAGATGAGTTTAAAGGGAGACATTCCAATAAGGGTCTTAAAAGTTGAACGGTAAGCACATAAAGCATCAGTCAAACAGATTGACCAATCCTTACGATTAGGGTTAACCGTTTTTTTCATAATTTGTTTAATTTTTTTGTTGAAAATCTCGGCTTGCCCTTTTGTCTGCGGGTGGTATGGAGTGCTCACTTTATGAGGGATGTCATATTTCTTCATTAAGTTCTCAAATGGCGTATTAGAAAAGTGTGAACCTCCATCACTAATGATGGCTCGAGGCATTCTGAACCGAGATATGATATTTTCTTTTAAGAATCGAATGACCATTTTATGATCATTATTCTGGCATAGGATCACTTCAACCCACTTAGTAACATAGTCTACTGCTAATAAAATGTAAATATTCCCAAAGGATTGGGGGAATGGTCCCATGAAATCAATGCCCCAGAAATCAAATGCTTTAATGATAAGAATGGGGTTCAGATGCATCATATTTCGATGGGACAACCCTCCCAATTTCTGAAAACGCTCACAAGCTTTGCAAAACTCATGAGTATTTCTGAACATCGTGGCCAGTAAAAGTCGCACTGTTGAATTTTGGTCGTGGTCTTTTTAGAAGAAAAGTGACCACCACAAGCCTGAGAATGACAAAAGGATATGACACTCTGATGTTCATTGTCTAACACACATCTCCTTAGAATTTGGTATGAGAAATATTTAAATAAATAATGATCATCCTAGAAAAACTTATGTACCTTGGTGAAGAATTTTTTCTTATCTTACACAGTCCAATATGTTGGCGTGAAACCTGTAGCAAGATAATTTGCAATGTCAGCAAACCAAGATAGTTGGGAGAGTTTAAACAATTGTTCGTCAGGGAACATATCATTTATCAGTGTCGGTTCAAGAGAATTAGGGAGGTCAAGTCGAGAAAGGTGGACGACCACTATATTTTCTACTCCTTTTTTGTCTTGTATTTCAATATCAAATTCTTAGAGTAAGAGGATCTATCATATCAGGTGGGGCTTAGCATCCATCTTAGAAAAAAGATACTTTAGCACTGCATGGTCCATGTAGATGATGATCTTAGATCCGATCAGGTATGACCTAAATTTATCCAAAGTGAACACTACGGCTAAGAGTTCCTTCTCTTTAGTAGAGTAGTTCACTTGGGCAGAATTTAGATTTCTACTTGCATAGTGAATAACATAGGGCTTCTTTTATTTTCTCTGGCCTAATACCGCCCTAATAGCATAGTCAAATGCATCTCACATAAACTCAAAAGGGATGCTCCAATCAGGTGGCTGCATGATAGGTGCGGTAGTTAACATGCCCTTGAGCTTAGTGAAAGTTTCTTGGCATTGTTCAGTCCACTCATGTGGTACATCCTTTTTGAAGTAGAGTGCATAAAGGATGAGAGAGATGACTAAAGTCCTTTATGAATCGTCTATAGAATCTGACATGTCCTAGGAAGGATCGCATGTCACATACGCTCTTAGGTGGAGGTAGGTTAGAGATAAGATCAATTTTACCTTGTCTACCTCAATTCCCTTGGACGAAATTATGTGTCCAAGTACAATTCCCTTGGGAATCATGAAATGACATTTCTCTCAATTCAGAACCAAATTCTTTTCCTCACATCACTTTATCACACATTTAAGATTTTTCAAACACTCGTTGAAGGATGGATCAAAGACAGAGAAGTCATCTATGAAGATCTTTAAATATTGACCCACCATTTTAGAAAAAATGCTCAACATGCATCACTAAAAAGTGGTGGGGGCATTACATAGTCTGAATGACATCCTTTGGTAAGCAAATGTGCCAAAGGGACATGTGAACATTGTCTTCTCTTGATCTTTAATGGCAATCTCTATCTGATTGTAGGCCGAATATCCGTCAAGGAAGAATAGTAAGAGTGACCGGCTAGCCTTTCCAAAATTTGATCAATGAAGGGCAAAGGAAAGTAGTCCTTCCTTGTGACAGTATTCAACTTCATGCAGTCAATGCACATTCTCCAACCAGTAGTAGCTCTAGTTGGTATGAGTTCATTGTGGGCATTGACTACGATGGTGATTCCAGACTTCTTAGGAACTACTTGAGTTGGACTCACCCATTGACTGTTAGATATAGGGTATATGATATCTACATCCAACAACTTAATTACCTCAGCCTTAACCACTTCTTTCATATTTGGATTGAGTTGACGTTGTGGTTGTCGGGATGTTTTCGCATTATCCTCAAGATGGATGCGGTGAATACAAATCAAAGGGTCAATTCCCTTAAGGTCTGCAATCGACCATCCAAGAGCTCCTTTATGCTCAATGAGAGTGGAAATGAGCACACTCTCTTGTTCTTTCTCAAGGTGAAAAGAGATCACCACCGAGTATGTTTCAACTTGACTTAAATAGACATATTAAAGATCGACGGGCAAAGGTTTTAGGTCAAGCTTCGGTGCTTTGAGGTTAGACGGTAGAGGCACTACATTGATTTGGGGCAATTTTTTAAATTGTGACCTCCACTAGTTAACTTCAAGTATCAGCGTAGCATCAAGCAAGGCATCCAACTCCCTAATCATGTCATCTTCTAAATCAGGAGAGTGGGCCAAGCACGTCTCTAGAGTGTTAGAGTATAGAGTCAGGAGTGCTCTATCTTCCACGAAAGACTCGATCATGTTAATGTCATGGGTATCGTCATCATTATTTAGCTTTTTGTTCATGTTGAAAAAGACGCTAAGCTCCAATGTCATATTTTTGAATGATAAATTCATAATTTCATTCCTATAATTAATGATAGCATTTGATGTAGCAAGGAATTGGCGAACAAGAATGATGGTTATTTAAGTGCTCACATCTATGATGGGTTGAGTATCCAGGACAATAAAATCTATTGGATAGTAGAATTTATTAACTTGGACCAACACATCCTCAATAATCCCTCTCGGTACACGAACTGAGCGATCGGCAAGTTGTAATTGGTCCGGGTGGGTTTTAATTCACCTAAACCCAATTGTTTGTAAACCGAGTAAGGGATCAGATTTACGCTCCTCCCCAAGTCAAGAAGTGCATCCTCAATCCGATAGTTCCCAATTACATAAGCGATGGTTGCGCTACCGGGATCTCTGTATTTTTATGGCACATCTTGCTTGAGGATGACACTCACTTTTTCTATCAAAAAGATTTTCTTTTGTATGTTTCACCGTCTTCGTACATAAATCTTTTAGAAATTTGGCATATGAAGGGATTTGTTTAACGACATCCAATAGACGGATGTTGACCTTCACTTGCTTAAGCATCTCTAGAATATCCTGAGAGTTAGAGAGAGATTTTGGTGCATTTCATCGTTGAGGGAATGACACAATCAGCTTACTTTGAGGTTCCAGTTCTAACCCATGTGGAGCATTGCTAGGTTTATCATTCTCATATATCTCCGGGTCCTTAGGCTTTTCAGCCCTCACCGGAATAAAAATATCAATTGTCTTCCCACCCCTAAGAGTGGTGAAGACTTAGCTTACTCCATCTGTTTTAAAGAGCTTGGGTCACTGATTTCATATTGTTGTTTTAGGTTGGGGAGAGGTTGAGCCAGAAGGATCCCTTTCTCCCTAATCGAATTTTTTGTTTCAAGCCCTTGTATGGCCTTTGTAAGGTCTTGAAAGGCTTGCAGTCTACCTTGATAAAAAAGCTCTTGGTTTTGTATATGTTTTAAGATCAGATCCTCTTGAGGTTTCCTTTGAATAAGAAATTAGTTAAGGATCCCTTGAGGAGTAGTCGTTTGTCTGTTCCTCCAACTAAAGTTTAGATGGTTCCTCCAACTTGATTTATATGTATTTGAGGTGGGTCCACTGAAAGGTTTTTGATAGTTGTTTACGGCATTTGATTGCTCATTCAATATCTCTTGAAAAGCAAGAATTGTTGGGCAATTCTCAGTTGTATGTATGTTACAAGCACAAATACCACAAACAAATTCTGCAGTCTTTTCGAGTTATACCTTCTTAAGTTCCATGGCCTCGACTTTTCTTGTGAGTTTGGCTACTCTTGCATTTATATCATCTTCCTCTTTTAGAACATAAATTCTTCCCCTTTCCTTTGATTGAGTAGGCTCAGAAGTGGTAATTCTTGAAGAGGTATCTCATGATTGCATGTTTTCAGTAAGTTTATCATCGGCTTCCTTATTCATGAATTTCCCATTACGCATCATCTCCACAAATTGGCGCATGAGTGAAGTCAATCCCTTATAGAAAAAGCTTGTTATACACAATGTTTCGTAGTCATGTTATGGACATGAATTTATAAGATCCTTAAATTGCTCTCAACATTGGAAGAATGTCTTATCCTCTTTTTACGCAAAATTCATGATTGCTTTCCTTAAGATATTTGTTTTATGATAAGGGAAGAATTTTTTAAGGAACTCCCTTGTCATCTCAGCCCACGTGCCAATGGACCTTCGTCTTAAGGAATGTAACCACGACTTAGCCTTTTCTTTCAGAGAGAAAGGAAACAATTTCAGTCTAACTGTGTCCTCAGACACGTTTGGAAAGTGTAATGTAGATATGATTTTATCGAACTCTTTGAAAAGGCCGAGCTAAGAGGCCTAGAGGGGGGGGGGGGGGAGGGGGGTGAATAGGACTATGCCAGATTAAAATTTAAAAGTGGAATTTAATCAAATATAAATAAAGATAGCACTTAACCAATCCCACAATACAGAAATGTAAAACAACATCAAATGTACAAGTATTGAGAGGTTGATACAGATGTTATTCTAAAGACAACCTTACGCCAAAAACCAATGGCTTATGGTAGGACAACCTGATTCCTAGAACGGTTTGTGTATCAAAATCTCAAACTGATACAAAGGAATAAAGAAAAGAATAGCAAAGAAAGAAACTATGTTATTACAACATTTCCACACTTGCATAAAAAGGATTACAACATTCTCCACAAATGCATAAAGGGAAATTACAACATCCACACAATGTAATAATTAAATAATCAATCAATCACCACAAGACCAGAAGTTATAGTGGTTCGCTTGTGTGTACACCAATTATTTAGAAAAATAGCCACACAACTACTCCACTCCTAATATTCTCCCACAGTGGATATTAGCATTCACTATGAAATAGGTTTTTCAAGGTTCACCTAAAACCCTCACAATTGTGTCTTTCAAGTGGGCTTACACAATTCAAAACCCCACACTTTGAGTTTTCTGGATCACCTCAGACAAACCAAAAGAAAGAAATTTTTATGGCATAATCTCAAAGAAACCAAAAGAATAGATTTACAAAACAGTAAAACACTTATCTTGATATTCTCCTTTGTTGTAGCTTGGTAGAACCAATTCGGAGTAGAAGTTCAATCGTAGATGTTCAATGTTCACACTCACTTATAAAATGGTTCTAAGTTCTAAATGAATTTTAAATTAAATCACCCTGGGCTTGCTTGATTTGATTTTGATTCCAAGAAATGGGAAAATTTTAATCCCTTCTTCAAATAAGATTGGAAAATAGAATACAAAATCAAATGCAAAAAGCTAATTAAAGAGAATATTAAATGAGCACTAAATAGCTAAAGAATATCACAAACTTATCTCTCAGAGTGGTGTATTGATTTTGCTTGAATTGGATACCAAACTTTGAAAATCGTGCTCTATTTATAAGTACAGAAATCGTTCCTTCGACAAGCCCAGAGGTCGGCTCGACTGGTCGAAGGACCAACGAACATTTGAAATTTTATGCGCGATAAGATCAGGCCGTTCCACGACTGGTCGAAGGACCTGCTCGACCGATTGAGTGGCCTCCACGACCGGTCGACTCCTATCCACGACTGGTCGTGTAAGACTCATTTTAGTTGTTGGACTTTGAGTCGAGCCTGCTGGACTGGTCGAGCACTGGTCGAGCACTGTTCACTCAACCGGTCGAGCAGTCTCCAGGACTAGTCGAGGCTTTAACAAAAAATTTCAAAAATTAGTAACAAACTTAGGACTGGTCGAGGAATTTCTTGGACTGGTCGAGCCAGTGCTATGACTAGTCGAACATATGCTAAGACTAGCCGAAAAACAGACATACACTTATAAAGTGACCCAATTAAATTATGTATACAAAATGACCTATCCTAGGGTCAATCTAGGGTCTTTCATACCTTATAAGTGATGTTTGAATATTGAAACATCTTTTGCTTCGGTTGATTGTTGATCATAACAAACATGAAACTTGAATTTCAAACATTTTGAAGCTTCAACTTGAAGTACTTTGAAACTTGAATTTGTAACTTTTTGAAGCTTGAACTTGAAATATCTTGAAGCTTGAGCTTGAGGTACTTGAGTTGTATTTCACCTTGAGCTTTGAGTACCAAAGTAATGATTATTGTCATGACTTAGATGAAGCTTTGAAAGCTTGAACTGTCAATTGATGTTGTACTTGAATTCTTATACTTGTGATACTTAAATCTCAAAACGAAACACCTTGTAATGGATCATCTTGAGCTTGTGTAAGAATTGTATTGGACATGAAGATGAGCTACACAAGATACAAATTCCAAGAGATTTTGGCACTAAAAATTTGACAATTATAGGAGCTAGAAAACATAGCACTTACACTCTTTCATATACAAGTATGGACTTTCAGATTCTAGTCCATGAAACTTAAGGATGAGTTGAATTACCCCTAGTTTAATATTCATAGTGACTGCATTCAATGGAAATATCATTCAAGAAGGTGTACTCACCCCCGCCGGTTGTAAATAATCACGTAGAGTACGAGGCGGGGGTGCATTCTGCACCTCATTTTCATCTTGAACTTCCTCAACTGGAGGTTAAGGTTAATTTGCAGCCATCACTTCTATTGACTCAGAGGGTCTCAGGTGGTGTCTAATTCTGTAATGGATAGGCAACCCTTCGACTAATCCTCATTCATTCAAAAGACGTAGAGTGTTATCATGGACCCACTTGGGCATGAAACACTCTCAGCCCTCTAGTAACTAAACAACTAAACCTAAAAAAGAAAAGTAGAAAAACTAAAACAAATAAGAGATATAGAAAAGATAAGAGAGAGGGTTGTAACAAAATTACCGAAAAGAGTTGCTCTGTTAGGATCCTTCAAAAAAAAAAAATGTTAGTTTCTAAAAATAATTTCAGAAAAAATCCTAACCTAAAATCATAAAAGAAAAATAAACCCTAATCTTAACCTAATTCTAATACCAATTAATTCCAGAAAAACGAAGCCGTAGTCCCCTGCAATGGCGCCAAATACTTATTCACAACCCCAAGTGTTGGGTCGCGATGTACTAATAACTTGGTAAGACCGAGGCCAAATCTATAGGCACTAAACTTGTACGTATTCTGAAAATAATTAGAACTAGAACTAGAAAAAGATTTAAATTGAAATCTGAATGATTGAGAGTAATGGTGAATAATGTTGATTAAAACTTATAATTTTAAAGGTGGGAACTAGGGTGTCAAGGATCCACTTGTAGCTATCAAGATGTTACCTTACTTGATTCAAGGAACACAATTGGAATTAGAGTCTTATCATATCCAATTGAAAGACAAAGCAATTTAAATCAAATCTGACTTTTTCATTGACTTAATTCTCAATGGAGGAGAATTATGATGATGGGAAGGGATTCCATCACCCTACCATGCCCAAGAGGCGATGGTGAACAATAGATTTACCAATCTCATAATCTCATAATAGGAAAAGAAGATATTCAAAGCTATCACAACATCTATTGTAATTCGAGTCACAATAAATCATATAAAACTGAAAATATTCCTTTAATATCAAACTAAAAATCAATGAGGTCCAATAAGAATAAGAATCAAAGTAAGATAATCATCCAAACACGTTATAAGCTTCACCTCTTAACCCTAGCTAAGAAATTTAGCCAACCATATACATGATTGAAATCAAATCTTTTAAACAAAGCATGAAAAATAAACTAGGGAAGAAGAAAAACTCTTTGGCGGCTGCTCCACCCTTGCGCTATGCTCCTTGAGACCTTTCTAAACCCTAGAAGATGCTTTAGAGCATCATAGGGAGTCCTATTTATAGTTGTGGAACTCCAACTTTCGCATTAAGTACGAAAAATCTAAAAACCGCCTCAAATTTATGCACTTTGCGCAGTTTTTCAAAATAAACTCAAAGTTTAAACCACCTCAGATTTACACAATCTGCGCAGTTTCCTAAAATATACTTGGAGTTTCAGAATATGCTTTTTTAGGACAATTTCAGGAAATGTTTGTTTATAAGACAATTTTGGGAATCCTTTTCTTCACTTCAAATCCTTGATTCTCTTCATTCCTCACTTGGTTTTCTTGGACCTTTGGCTTGTGAATTCTTCATTAATGACTTTCAAATCGTCAAATCTTCATTTAGTAATCTTTTGAGTATAAATCTTCCTTTTGGCATCAATTTACCTTAAGCTCTTGAAATCACCTCACACATAAAAACATGCATAATTAAATCGATTAAGCACTATCTTATTTATAAAACTAAGGTATAAATAGGAAAAAATATGCAATATTTCACACTCGACACTTTCCTACATGGATATCTATCTAGGGTTTAGATATAAGGCTAAGGTATGAGATTCCTTTAAGCTTACACTAATTTAAGTTGATATGATTTATCTTATTTTTGCATACTTTCATATTACTGTGATTTTCCATGCAATTGATTGATTTACCATTATTAATTATTTATCCTTTTGGGAATTATGGTTAAGGTATGATTTTAATTACGCATGATTTTTTTGAATTTATGTGGGGTGATGGATAAAAGCCTTGCCCTTTGCCAATTTTGAGAGGGACGCGTGCTTTCACTCTATATTGAATTGGTTTTTTGCTCCTCACTCCTTATTCTTGTTGAATTAACCTGTTTGCTACTATTCTCTTACATTAAGATAACTTAATGCTACTTTTCTCCTTTATTAGGTTAGCTTTGTGTTACCTCCCTTTATGGCTTTGTAACATCCCGAATTTTCACGGTCAGAGTTTATACTCATGTCCTAGAAAATTGGGTGTTAATAATGTATAAATTGGATGCTTTTTAAAAATCGCACTTTATTTATTTTTTCATCAAAATCACATCCCGATACATTCATGAAGGTAACTATTCACGAGAATAAAATCAACCGCATTTATTATTTCACTAAAGTAAAAGAATTCAACAAATTATCAAATGCCCTCTCAATGGGAGCTTAATACATTATCTAGTTCGCAACGAAAATATAAAATTAAATCATAAAACTATCTTTTTATTTATTCAATATAATTTTCCATAGGGAGATGGTCATCTAAGTCTTCAACCTGTGCATCACCTGCATCATCTGTACGGTTGGAGAGGGTTAATGTCCTACTCATTGTGATGGTTATCCTTTAAGATTAACAATAATTCAAGAGATTCATAAGAATAATGTAAGGGTTCTAATATGTCACGCCCCAAACTCGGTAACCGGAATCACAAGGAACCCGATGGCCGGTTGTGGCCGTAACAGCTTCCATAGTACCCCATTCTCGGCTCCTGAGACAGGTTCTGATTCTGGGATCCTACAATGAAGATTTTTCATAACAATATAATTATTACCAATACGAGTATACCCAAGATCACAGCAAGAACATCTGAGGATAACAAAGGCACACATCACAAAATTCACTATAAATTTGAACTTTTACAATCATCCATAAGGTCTAAAAGGACATACATGAGACAAAAACGAAAGGAGAAAAAGGTCGGCAATACTGGAGTCCTCAAATGCTCAGCTTTACTCCACGCTCTACTGTTACGACGCCTGCCTAGAGTCTCCTGCACGCAACAATCGTGCATAAGCTTATAGAAGCTTAAAGGGTAGTGTAAGTGTGTGATAATGGTGCACAGAATAATAGTAGGAGATGCACGAAGGGAAACATGCTCAATGAGAATATCACTAGCCTTACCAGGGCTTATCATGAATACGATGCGATGAGTACTGGATGTCATACCAAAGAATGCATGAAGGGGCTTACACAGTCAATGCTAATGTGATGCAAGTAATGCCAGTGCTCATATTCAAACCATATATCAAGTACATTTCCAATCATAAGGAAATCACCGGGTTCCATTACACTGCTGAATGACTGCCGCTCTACAGACCCCGCACAGTCAAACGAGCGTAAGAGACCTCATTACCCGCCTATAGACAACCAATCACCAGCAAGGCCTGACAGTAGTGGACCCATTTACAAGCTGGTCAGACTCAGCCTTGCAATGCCCCCTAACACCAGGCAGGTAAGGCCACACTCCTATCCAACCGACTACACGACAGTGGGAGTCGCGGTCTAACGGTATAAGACCCTTGTGCGCTCATATATTCCACCCGGTCACGGCATTGGAGCAGATCCTTGGTACCATGGAAGTTTTGAAAATTTCACCCATGGGCATCCTATGCACCCGGTATGCTCAACTAATATTTCCAGTGTCTACAAATACAGTCATCCACGAATACCCCTGTGGAGGTGAGGCCCTGATGAAGTAAGGGTGGATATCCACAAGCTATGAAATGCTAGATGTAAGAATCACACAATCACCCATGCATCGATCCCAAGCATTCATCTCTGAGGGAGATACCAGCATGTCCTACACAATGGCACAACCATGGCCAATCATACCTCAACCAAGCATGCATATGATGCGCATGGGAGTGGGCCATGAAGATGAAGAGGGGTGCCAATGAGGTGAAGATGAACTCTCTACCTAACCATAAATGGTCTAAGTACTTAACCAATTTCCTCATAAGGAATACAACCTCTAGTGGGGGCCATTTACCTGGGGTAGCCCACAAGACTAAGGAGAACAATGATATGGGATTAAATAGATAAGACAGGCCTAGCAAGGGTCTATGGTGGGCCTTTAACCACCCATAGAAGCCCATGGGCCTACCTTAGGGCCACCAATGTGGACATCCAACCACAATTGGTCCATAAGAGGTAGCCCATCTCTAATTGATCACAGATCAAGGCCCAAGGCCCACACAACATTAGAAATAAGAAATGGGCAGCCATAAACATATCACATACACTCATGCTGGGCTTTAGAAAGGCAGCCTAAGGCCTATCCAAAATATGGGTCCAAGGAAAATACACATAACCCAACCAATACATACCACTATGGGCCCATAGGGGAAGGGTTAGGGCCCAACATAAAGGCACTAATCCCATATATTGTGGTGGCCTAATGGGTAGCCCATTACTCAAACCACATAGGCAAATGTCATGCTCTTAGTCAAGTAAGGTTCAGCCTACAACTCGGCCAAGTATAAAGTTGATTTGGCGAGCAACCAAAGGATCATCTACTTGTGTAACCTGGCCCACTAGCCCAACACAATAGTATGGTAAAAGAAAATGGCCCAAGAGTATTCTAAAATATAAGGAAGCAATAAATGCCCAATTTCCTCAATGTGGTGGGCCCCATAATCATGGCCCCAATGGGCCCTAGAACATCAGGGATGAGTCCCCAACTAATCATACACAAAGCCCAATGGGCCGGGGCCCAAAAGTTCTGAAATAACAAAGGGTACAATAATCTACAGTAAATTTCTGCAATGCATGTTGCTATCCTAAATTTGGGCACTCATTACAGTGGGTCTAGGGCCTCTAAAACTCTGGGAATTGAGGGCCAAGGTCCCTCATCATGCAAACGATAATAGGAAACCCAAAAAGGTGGCCCACCATCAGAAAAATATTTTTGAATTATGGTTTTTATCAAGGCATATTGTTGGACTGCACAGCAGAAAAATCTAGCAGTCCAACCATCTTGGCCCATTCTTTTGGATGCCCAAATGGGGTCAGTTGGGGCTAAAATTTTACAGAGTGACACTTACATAGGTGGGTCACACCCCCAAAAAATTTCAGAATTTTTGGATATTCTTAAATATTTTAATTAATTTAAACAAAACAGTCTATCCAAAAAATTGGATAGACCTGGACGTCCCAACGTGATGAGCCAGTCCGGCCCTCTCCACGGTGTGCACAGGGGTCCATTGGCCCTGAAATTTGATAGGTCGGTCCCACCATGGGTGGACCACAATGTCACAAAATTTCAGAATTTGTAAACATCTAGAAATATTTTAATTTATTTAAAGAAGTCAATCTGTCAAAATCGGACTGATCTGAACACCATATTGTAATGGGCCGGTCCAGCCACCACCATGGTGTGTACAGGTGTCCATTGGCCCCAAAATTTTGTAGGTGGGTCCTACCATGAGTGAACCACCTCCCTGAAATTTTTATAATTTTTAGACACCCAAAAGTATTTTAATAAATTTCCAACCTGTCCAGGGTGGAATGTTGCTAGAATAGTGCAGAAAATTCAAACTGTCCACCTCACTTGGACCACACCTTTGGGACCGTAATGAAGGTCATACGAGGCTGAAATTTGGGGGACATCAAGATGAGATTCCCACATTTCAGAAAAGTATATTTGATGGGTACAAAAAGTCCCCCAATCAGTCCCAAATTCAAGCTCAAAGTTCAACAAAAATTTGTCCAGAAAATCTCTGGGCAGCAACATGCACATGAAATAAAATGAGCATAAGAACCAAAATAAGAGGAAATCACCCTATGGAATTTGAGTTGTGGTCCACCTCAGTGGGCGCCACAAATATCCAGACCTAATCCATACCATAAAATTCATTGCATGTGTCCAAAAAGGAGCAAATGGGGCACCTATGTTCATAGAGTGGACATACATGGGCTTCCACTCTATTTGGATGGTATGGATACTTCCAGGCCATAAGGTGGGATACACACATCTGAGAATAATAGATCAACAAAAGAATAGTAAGAATCGGCCATAAGGGAAGGGGTTCCGCTACATTGAGGCCCTTCCCTTCATCACAAACCACACATATCACTAAATTGATGGGATTACAAGATCTACCCATGCATGCATCCTCTAATCAAAATCCAATGGTGGAGATGCCATCTCCACCAAGGATCAAGGGTCTACATGACCCACAAACCTATAAATCAAAGGAAAATCTCATGATGGGGTCCATGGAGAATGGCCCCATCATGGCAATCATGTATGCATAAAGTGGGTTGTTAGCCACACTCATGGAGTCATGTATGACCTCCACCATTGATTGGTGGGTCCTACACATTCCCAATTAAATGAAAAAGGTTCACGCAAGAGGAAAGGAAAGAGACTAATCCCATGAATCACCCACCTTGAATCTTCAAGATTCTCCTATCTCCAAGCTCCTTAAGCTCCAAGGGTTATAGATCTATGGTTTAGATCATGTTCCAAGGGCTAGATGATGGGGGATTAGAGGGAGAAGGGGCTGGAAAAGAGAAGGAGATGGAATGGAAGTTGCTGGAAATTATAGCAATGGAGGGAAATGAGAGGGAGGGAGAGAATAAAGAGAGAGAAAGAGAGGCCATGATGGGTTTGTAAGAGAATCCATCATTACCATAGGGAGGAGTTTACAAAGTTGTAGGTTAGACTAAGCCTCTTGGTGGTGTTTGTGGTTGGTGGTGTTAGTTCCATGCAATTGTGTAGTGTGTGGGTAGTGTACCTTGGAAGTTGTGCTAAGGGTGATAGTGGTCCACATGCATTCCACTTAAGTGGGCCACATGATCAATGGTCATAAAATGAAATGTACACAACTTTTGATCTACATATCAGATTTATGCACGAGACGCGGCGTTGGAACCGTGACGATGATGCGGTCGCAATGGCATAGGTCTCGGGTCAATCCGAGTCAGGTCTACATGACCGAACTCAAGGATGACTACAAACACTATCCAAGGGTCGTGGGTCACCGGGATTCGACCGGTAGGACCGCGAGACCATGATGAATAAAATGCATACTCACACACACACATGCACACATACGAACTCGGGTCGGGTCTCACAACTCTCCCCACTAATAAGAACTTTCATCCCCGAAATTGACCAATGCAGGACAAAATGAAAATCAAACACCATCATTATATAGCAATCATCAAAAGAGAAGGTAATACAATTTGCATATATCAATCAACAAACAAATGGGGATAACGCCCTCTAATCTCGGCCTCGCGTTCCCAAGACGCCTCGGCCTCCGAATGATGACCTTATTGCACTTTAACCAAGGGAATGACCTTGATCCTGAGGACCTGCTCCTTCCGATCAAGAATACGAATTGACTGCTCATTGTAAGAAGCATCCTCACGGACCTCAAGTGGCTGCCAATCAATCACGGGAATAGTATTCGACCCACATTTCCGCAACATAGAAACATGGAACACGTCGTGGATCGCGGACAATTCAGGGGGTAAGGCAAGCCTATAGGCCACAGCGCCCACGCGCTCGGTAATCTCAAAAGGTCCAATAAATCTCTGGGCAAGCTTGCCCTTCACACCAAAACGAACCACGCCATTCATAGGCGAGACCTTGAGATATACCATGTCCCCGATCGCGAACTCGAGGAATCGACGCTGACGATCAGCAAAACTCTTCTGTCGGCTCTGAGCTGTGTCATCCTCTGCCTGATAACATCAATAGCTTCCGACGTCTGCAACACAAGCTCGGGATGTAAGAGATGACGCTCTCCAACCTCTGTCCAATAACTAGAAGATCTGCACAGTCTGCCATAAAGTGCCTCAAAAGGAGCCATGCCAATAGTTGTCTGATAACTGTTGTTGTACGCGAACTCGGCGAGGTGCATATTGTAAGACCCGTATCGTAGTCCGTACTGTTCCATCGAACCCCGCGATCCTTCCCGACAGATTCTGGTAGTCCGCGACATATATCCGACGTTTATGCGCGATCCTAAGCCGATCCTGCATATCAGAGTTGGCTCGACCCGAGACTTGCACCTGTGCGACCGCGCCGTCACCACGGTTCCGATGACGTGTCTCACGCGCCAAGGCGATACCCAGGCCAGGAGATGTGGGCCCGCGTTCAGTTCGAGGAAAACATCGTGTGTTGTAATTCTGAGAGAATCTCTACCACCCATCAAATCAATCAATCAAATCAAGTCAAGTACAAGCAACCATCCCTAAGTACAACCACCTCTCTACAAAGTCAACTTTCTCTTACATCAAGTACACCCACCACCTTTCACCCATCCCTCTCCCATCACCTCTCTCATTCTCTCTCTCTCTCTCTCATTCTCCATGTAAGAATCGTCCAAGCCTCCATGGGAGGCCTTGTGTGGCCCACTTCCTAACTCCCATCTTCACCATCCATGATCCATCTCGACCGTTGAATCTCAACCATTGGAGCTTTAAAATGCGTTCATGGAAGAAGAAATCCAAAAAGATCAAGGTGGGTGCTTTTCTCTCTCTCTCGCTCCTTTTCAATTTTTGTGTGATGTGTGGCCCACTTGATGGACCCCACTTTGATGTGTGTATTACCCACACCATCCAACTCTCTATTTGTGACCCACGTCCATGGGTGGGGCCCACCTTAAATGTATGTGTTAAAGCCCAAATCGTCCAGCGTCCAAGGACGTTGGACGTGAAATGGAATATATATATATATATATATATATACACACAAATATTAGCTTGGTTACCAAACTTTGGAGTGGGCTGCTCATGTAAGCCCCACCTTGTTGCATGTTGTTAATCCACGCCGTCCATCCTCTTCCTCAGATCATTTTAGGCGTTGAGCCGAAAAATGAGGTTGATCCCATTTTCTGGCGGGCCATACCATAGGAAATAGCGGTATTGCCATTAAAACCCACTTTGATCCTTCTATTCGCCAAAAACACGTCGCATATTGGTCTCATTTGGTCAATCAGGGACCGTAGAATCCAATGGCCGGGTTGGATTTTTCATATGCGGGTCCCACATGGGAAAAACTGCAAAATCTCTGATTCTTTAAAAAAAAAAGAAGGAAACATTAGGCAGCAGCACCTGTTGCTGCCGCTGACAAGGACGGGCGGACAAATTGGCAGGGACCCACGGTCCCAGCCGTGGGCCCCATCATGATGTGTGTGGGGTATCCACTCCATCCATTGGGTGGGCCCCTTTCACTGTGAGCCCCACCCCAAAAATCAGCCTCATCGGAGGCTCAGGTGGCCCATACCACTGGAAACAGTATGATTGGACGCCTACCATTGAAACCCTCTTCGGGTTGCAGAAGGTTTGGATCAATATGAAATTTGTTTTTCCACTTCACTTTGGTCCGTGTGACCTCGTGAACAGTTTGGATGGCAGATAAACTATACGGTGGGCCCCATGTATACGTTGGATGGCAAATACATATCACGATGGACCCAAGGTCCACGTGATCTTATGAACAGTTTGAATGGCAAATAAATAATACGGTGGGCCCCCTGGTCGGCATAACCTTATGAATAGGTTGGATGTAAATAAACATTAGGGTGGGCTCCCTGACCGTGGGCCCAGGTCACGTGTGACCTTATAAACAGTTTGGTGGCAAATATACATCATGGTGGGCCCTGGCCCACTTAACCTTATGAACAGTTTGGGTGACAAATAAACATTCCAGTGGGCCCCCCTTGGTCTGAGTGACCTTATAAACAGGTTGGGTGGCAAGTAAACATTTCAGTGGGCCTCTGGTCCACGTGACCCAATCAATGGTGTAACGCCCTGAAAATCGGGGGTCGAGCATAAACTCGACTCCCGAGTTCCAGAACATCACTTATGCAACAAAATGAATGGTGATTGAAAGTTGACTGTATTCGTGCATTGAACATGAGTGAGATTAAGCCAAAACAGCATATCATACTCCAGAGACAGTTAAATTTGCAAGCGGAAGACTGTGATAGATAGATAAAATATATAAACTATGATGAGTCTCCAGAGTGTGATAACATTACCAGGTTAAATAATTACAAGTACAGTTCTAAAATATACCAAATGTGAGGAAGTGTAATGTCTCCTGTCCCAAGTACCATAGCCCCGTCAATACAATATCAGGTCTTCATTGACCTGCTAGAGAGATACAGATAGGAGAACTCCTCCTATCATCATAGAAGTAGTCCGGCTCTGCTTCACAAACATCGTCATCACCTGAAACTCAACAAATTTGGTTGGTGTGTACAACACCGTCCCGTAACGTGGGAGTGAGTAGCTAACTCAGTGGAACAGTAAAGCATAGGTTAACATGTTATCAACTCAGTCAAGCAGTAATGATAAAGCAGTACAATCAAACAATTATAACTACTCTTATTTAATGCAAGTATGAAATGACATGATGTATGCCCTTGCCAAACCACCCTCATACGACATCATCTTACGTTCGCGAATGCTTAACTCCCTCAGTGCACCACATCTACTAAGCACATGCGGTGCGATGATGATCATGATTACCGAGTTATTATTAGTCCATTTCAAACAACAGTATTGGGAAACTAAGGTACCTCCCTTGTATCATTCCCAAACATGATCCATTCTAGGGTCGTCAATCCTAGTTAATCTCATACGATATTATGGTTTGAGAGGCTTAGCGAAGGCATCACAAAGGGCTCGTCACCCGTCAGCACGGATACAGATCTCACCGTATGCGGCTCAATTGCTGACCGTCAGCTCGAGTACAGGTCTCACCGTACTCGGCTCAATCACTAGCCGTCAGCTCGAATACAGGTCTCACCGTACTCGGCTCAACTCATACTCTAGTCGCTGTGAAAGACTCGTCGTCAATCACAGCCCTTGGAGTATACTCGAAGATACTACAGAGGACTCGTCGCCCGTCAGCACGAGTACAGGTCTCACCGTACTCGGCTCTCGCCGTAAGTATCGACAGCTCGAATACAGTGTCCCATACCACCATATTCGGCTCACGAGTCTGGTTGCGCAATGGTCACTACGGGGAGGCACATGGCCCCAGCGTAGGCCGACAGCTCGACCACGGTGTCCCATACCACCATGCCCGGCTCATGCGTCTTAGCGGATCGAGGTACCATGGTTAAAAGGGGTTTCACTGGTAAGTTTGGTACCCTAGGTTCAAGCAGTAGCGTCCAAACAGGGTGAACATGCATAAGGCAGATCGGGTTACTTGACGAGCTCGACTAGCACGATCGCCCGTTGAGCTACACGACATGAAGTGCATAAACAACTTCGTGTGGCCTAGCCACTGCCGACAGGCAACGCACGACTCGAGTTCGTCGAACACATCCCACGTGGCAAATGAATCTCAACCACGAATTCAATCCCGTTACCGATTGCCTGGGCCATAATCATAGCCCCAAACACAATCAATTGTAGATAGATAAAGCAGTAATGGATCAGGATTCAAATCATACAATCAAAGTCTGGTATTATCCGTTTAGGGCTGCCAGGGCTGTTGCACGCACTCGTTGCTCCGCTCCCCCATCACCCATGACGGATCATACAACGTAAATATAAATTTAAACATATGCATTATATAGTTAAAATCATAAAGCAGTTGAGCATGTTATGAATCACAACACAAGCATGAGTTTGTACATGTTCAATTCCTAATCACACAACTATCAAAGGAGATCATACACATAGTTAAAAGAGGTTGAGAATCATATCTCAACACCCTTATACATTACAATTTGCTAACTACTACACATTCAGACATTTCAAGAAACACTTGAACTACATACATCACATACATGACATATGTTGATCACATAGGTATTAGGCCAAATCCTTCTACTAGGGAGCTACCCCAAATATAACACGCGTGCACCCATGACAGATAGTCATGGCAAGCCTGGGTCCAAGTTCTATATTCATTCAGTCATTTCCACAAACACTTGGACTACACACTTTAACATATGTAGTGTATTGACCGTGGCGTGATTTAGGGCAAATCCTTTCGTCAAGGGGTTGACTAGTACATTTCAATCATGTTCTTACATTCAATACACATGACAAACATAAATCATAAATCCATATTTACTTAGTCATTTCAACAAACACTTAGAATACACTATTCCAACATACATAGTGTATGTTAGCAAACATGTATTAGGGCGATCTCTTTCGCCAAACTAGTAATTTACGCATGTATAATATATTTATACAACAAATAATCATATCAAACACATCTCCAAATACATACGTATACGGTACCTTCTACAATACAGTATTTCTACATACATAGTGTATATTAGTAGAACATGTATTTGGACGAATCCTTTCGCCAAATTAGTATTTTATCCATATATCATACATTCATACAACAATTAATCATGTCAAACACATTTCCAAAATTTATACATATACGGTATTTTCTACAAATACCTAGAATATGTAGAATTCCATATTTTTCATCTTTAATCGAAACGGAAAACAAACAGCACTTTGTACATGTGCAATTGCATGTAGATCATGAATCTATCATTATCTGACATTGAAAGCGTTGAAAACCATAACCTATACACCTAAAGTCCGCACCTTTTTGTCGTAGAATCGCAACGGAATCGATAGGTTTGCTAAGCTTCCGTATTCGGCAGTTTGGCAACCTATAGAACGAAATAGGTTAGCTATTTCACAACCTACAACAGTCTAAACCCCAAAACAGATTAGGGTTAGGGTTTCTTACCTAGAAACGACGCCGGAAACACCGGGAAAAGCGTCAAGAAAGGGATGGTGCAGCCCGTGTGGTGGTAGGGAACGATAGTAGGGAGATCCTCCCACTTCTCCTTCACTTTCTCCCTCTTTTCCCTCTCTCAAATCCTAAATTCGTATGGCTGCCATGAGAGAGGGTTTAAGGTCCTTATATAGTCTCAAAACTCACCGAGATAGACTCTTGTTCAAGGGTTACAGCTAATATAGGTATTTCGTCACTTTTCCAGCTCAAAAGAGAGGTTCTGGTGGCCCTCCTTGAGTCAAACGTCAGACTTAAGCTCACCACACATGGATCTATGTGGGATTACGTTTTCGACTCGATCGGATTCCCAGATCGCACGTGGCGGACCACTTTCAGTTCAACGGTCAGTGGGCCACGATCCGAAATTCCAAGTACATGTAAATGTTCCTGAAATTTTTCTTAATCCGAGGGTGTAATTTAGTCTGATTCTGACGGTCTGGTTGCTTAATACTGATGCGCAAGCGAATGGTGCCAGATCACTATTCCAGATATTTATTTTGCAAAGGGAATAGTGTTTTTCACACTCCCTCGCTCCGGATCCAAACGAATGGCCGTGGGACATCGGCTGGACCTGATTTCCGAGATGGTTGTCAAGCCCAGCGAGGCGGTCCTAGTTCCTTAACTTCGTGTTAATCGGACTTCTGACGTGCGGTCCAGATCCGATACGGAGTTTCGAGATGCTCCCGAGAGCAACCGGGTAATGAGATTGATCCTAGATTATAGGGTACTGTAGCATCGATGATTCTACAAGTTTTGGGTCTTGCAGATCGTATTTAAAGTGATTGGTGCTAATTTCACAGGCACTCTAGTTTAACACTAGCTAAATCTCGCCAAATTTCTAAAGGATTTAGTCCTGTAAGATCTCTGTCTGAGGTGGTACTTAGTCCTTTGTAGTTTGTATATAAAGTGATCCAAGTTATACTACTTAGCTAGTTTAAGATAGTGTCTATGGTGAAAGTACTTAGAAAATTTAAGGAACAAGGTGGTGAAGGGTGGGATTTGTGAAGGAAATGGGTTAAGGAGTGATTTTAGACTGTGGGATTGAGTTTTGACAAGTTGATAAGGTCTTAGGATCGACCCATTGCCTAAGGACGTCTAATCCCAGGTTGGCAAAAATTCGGGATGTTACAAATGGGTTGGATGGAAAATAAATATTATGGTGAGCCCCATGACCTTGTTAGTGGATTGGATGAAAATAAACATTATGGTGGGCCCTGGCCCACGTGATCTTATGAACAGCTTGGATGTCAAATAAACAGCATGGTGGGCCCCTGCCCCTGGCCCACGTGACCCAACCGATAGGTTGGGGTGCAAATAAACATTATAGTGGACCCCAGGTCCACGTAACTTTATGAACGGCTTGGGTGGAAAATAAATACTATGGTGGGCCCCCATGACCCGATCGATGGACTGGATGGAATATAAATATTATGGTGGGCCCCTATGACCTTGTCAACGGGCTGGATGGAAAATAAACATTTTGGTGGGCCCCACATGGGACCCACTGAAGTATGTTTTGCGATCCACACCTTCCATTAGTGTGGGCCCCACTATGAGGCCTGTACTTTATCTATACCGTCCATCCTTCCCATCTCTATGGGATCCACCATGGTGTATGGGTTGCATCCAAGCCGGCCAACCATTTTCAAAAGATTATTTTAAGGCTAGAGATAAAGAAAAAAAATAAGATAGATCTACTTATCATGTGGACCACATGCACGACGAGGATTGGACGGCTATCATTGAAACCCTTGGATCCTAGAAGCCTTGAACCAATAGGGAAATCGTTTTCCTTTTATTCAGGTCTGTGTGATCTTATGATCAGATTGGATAGAAAATATATGTTATGGTGGGCCTTGGGAATTTTAATGGTGGAAGTCATTATCACCACTCATATTTGGGTGTGGCCCATTTAATATACACGGGGCCCATTGGTGTGGCCCACTTGATGTACATATGCCCATGGGTTATGGCCCATTGCAATGTACATAAGGCCCATTGGTGCGGCCCACTTGATGAATATAAGGCCCATATTGATGTACTTGTGGTTGTCCATTAAGGCCTACCTTGGTATATATAAAGGCCCATGTGATTAGGCCTATCTTGATGTATTTGTAACCGTTGTTGTGGCCCAATTGATATGGCCCATTGGATGTATTTGGGGCCTATTTGATGAGGCCCGATGTGACATATTTGGGCCCATTTGGAAGGGCCCGATGTGATGTATTGCAGCCCATTTGTTAAGGCCCAATATAATGTATTTGGGGCCCATGGGTTGAGGCCCATTGTGATATATCTAAGGCCCATGAGTTGTGGCCGATTGTAATGTATTTGGGGCCCATGGGTTGAGACCCATTGTGATAAACCTAAGGCCCATGAGTTGTGGCCGATTGTGATGTATTCGAGGCCCATGGGCTGAGGCCCATTGTGACATATTTGGGGCCCATGGGTTAAGGCCCATTAAGATGTATTTAAGGCCCATGATTTGAGACCAATTAAGATATTTTGAGGCCCACTTGATTATGTTAGGCCCATGTGTAGGGCCCACCTATTGTGTGTTTGAAGCCCATGGGTTGTGGCCCATTGTGATATGTTCGAGGCCCATGGGTGAGGCCCATTGTGATATATATGTCCCTTGTGTGAGGCCTTGGGCCCACTGTACATTTGGCTTTATGTGGGCTACTCCTTGGGAACAAGGCTGGTTAAATGACCACATTGATGAGCAATAATGGTTTAATGTCCACATTGTGACCTTCCCTTAGGTCTTGTTAGGCCCATTCTCATCATTCTCTTAGTGAGTTAACCCTAATTAGTGGGCCTCATTCCCCATAGACGGATGGTTTTGCACTATCGAATTTGATATAATCATGGTCGAGGCCGATTATCGTGACTGATTACCGATCGTGGCCGAATGCCGATTCTGCTTGTCGTGGCCAATTGACCAACTACCGACTGAGGCCGATTATCGTGACTGATTACCGATCGTGGCCGAGTGTCGATTCTGCTTGTCGTGGCCAATTGACCGATTACCGATCGAGGCCGATTATCGTGACTGATTACCGATCGTGGCCGACTGCCGATTCTGCTTGTCGTGGCCGATTGCTGATTCCGATTTGTCGAGGCCGATTTCCGAATTGTCGAGGTCGATTGTCGAGACCTATACGATGTGTATTCAGCCTGTGTGTAAGGCCCAGCATGATGTATATTAGGCTCATGTGAGAGGCCCGTCGTGATGTGTAGTAAGATCTTAAGAGAGGACCATGGTGTTGTATAATTAGCCCTTGTGTGAGGACATGAGTTCACTATATGTTAGGATTCATGAGGGCCATTCCTAAGGGGCAATGTTGGTTAAATTTCCACATTGTTCAGGTCGATTGTCGATGCCGGTTATTGATACCGATTATGAGTATGTGACAGCATAGCATCATGATACATGCCCATACGCATCATCTGCATGTTTGTTATGAGACGTGGTTGATCATTGTATATGTCATTGAGTATGTTGTTATGAGATCCCTGATAGGCGGAGGTTATCTCATATGAGCGCACGGTATGTGCAGGATTGATGCATGACTGGATTGTATGACTCATGCATCTTGCATTGTGTGTTGTAATGACTATACGCCCTAGCGACATCAGGGTTGTAGCCTCCACAGGCATATCGTGGATGGCCAGAGGGGACACCGAAAATGTTTGGTTCTAGCATATGAGCGCCATAGATGTCCCTGTGTGAAAATTCCTAAACCTCTGTGGCCAGGAGACGCCCTAACATCGAGACCGAGTGGATACATGAGCGCCCAAGTGCCGACTACCAGGAGGCTGCGTCTCCCACTGTGTCGTGGTGGGTTGGGAGGGGGTGTGGCCTTACCCGCCTGAGGGTAGGGGGCATTGTTAGGCTGAGTTTGACCAGCTCGTGAATGGGTCCGCTATCGACGTTCCGGGTAGATATTGGCTGACTACTGGCCAGGCGGATAGTGAGGTCTCTTCCACTTGCATGGTTGCGCGTCCAGTGGGCGGCGATTGCATGTAGAGTAGACCTGGTGATGATCCCAGGGAGGAACCGTATTGATATGTGGACTTATTGAGCAGGAGTTGCATATTCATTCATCCATTCACTATCCACTCGGGCTGGTGGTGCGCAACTATTTATTACGTGTACTTTCGCATGGCTAGAATTTCGGTTAGGCGCGCGACTAACCTGATATCAGGAGTTTACCACATTGAGTCTGACTATCCAAATTTAGGTATAGGACTGGTTTGGATAGAAGTCTCTTGTGATGGACCCCATAGCCTGCGATACTACGTACTATCATCCCGACTTCACACTCCGGCATTGTCATTCCATTCGCACCGCATATTGCATTACATATACGGCATATGGTATTTTGGGTTACTGTGTTTCTGCATTTATATGGTCTAGATACGATTGACGTTATTCGTGGACTCTTAAGAAATTACATACTCCATCGCATCCTCAGCATTTGATACTTGACTCTTTATGACTCCTCATTTGCATAGCTGTTTTATATTGCGTATTGTGATATTGATTGACTTATGGACTTGTCCGTATTTCCGTTTACTCTAATAATTCCTGCTCTTCTCAGTATTTCTGCTTATTCTGGTAATTCATGATCTTGTTAGTAATTCTGCTTATTCCGATATTGTACGATTTATGGATTACCAGTATTTTTGGTACTGTATGATGATGGCATTGTATTGAATACTGGGCACTTACCTTGTGCACACACTTACACCACCCTCTAAGCTTTCTATAAGCTTATGCATGATAGATGCGTGCAGGTGATGTTAGGTTGCAGCAGTGTTGAGCTTGGAGCATGCAACGGTCTTCTGGAGCTTGATTTTCGATTTATGTATTTCCCTTCAGTATTGTAATCAAATGATTATATTAGTAGATATGTGATGATTATGTTGCCTTTGCGATTTGGGTATACTTGTGGTTATGCTTATTACGAGTTAAATGTACAAAAAAAAAAAAATCCTCCTTGTAGGATCCCAGGATCAGAATCTGGCGTATGGACGCTAGGAGCCGAGAATGGGGTACTACGGAGGCTGTCAGCACTGGATTCGGCGATCGGGATTCTTGTTAATCCGATTTTCGGGTTTGGGGCTGACACATATGCTCATCCTAACTACCCGCAAAGTTGATCACACAAGCCCTGAGCATATCCTCAAGGATCTGGTTGACCCTTTCGGTCTGCCCAACCGTTCGCGGCTGATAAGCAGAGCTGAGATGCAAAGTGACCCCCAGCGCCTGCTGGAAACTTCTCCAAAACTGAGACGTAAATCTGGAGTCTTGGTCTGAAACGATCGAAACTGGGACGCCGTGTAGTCTCACTATCTCCTCAATGAATATCCTCGTCAACCGGTCCATAGACCAGGAAGCACGCACTGGAATGAAATGAGCCGACTTCGTCAGACAATCGACGATAACCTAGATGGTATCATGACCACGCTGAGTCCTCGGCAAACCTGTGATGAAGTCCATCGATACGTGCTCCCACTTCCACTCTGGAACGCTCAACGACTGCAAGGGACCAGGGGGTCTCTGATGATCGGCCTTAACACGCTGGCATGTGTCACACTCGGCCACAAAACTTGCAAGTATCCATCTCTGGCAGTACTTCTGGCAGGGGATCAATCCCAAGCATCCATCTCTCGGGGAGATACCAACATGTCCTACACAATGGCACAACTATGGCCAATCATACCTCAACCAAGCATGCATATGATGCGTATAGGAGTGGGCCATGAAGATGAAGAGGGGTGCCAATGAGGTGAAGATGAACTCTCTACCTAACCATGAAGGGTCTAAGTACTTAACCAATTTTCTCATAAGGAATACAACTTCTAGTGGGGGCCCATTTACCTGGGGTAGCCCACAAGACTAAGGAGAACAATGATATGGGCCTAATTAGATGAGACGGGCCTAGCAAGGGTCTATGGTGGGCCTTTAACCACCCATAGAAGCACATGGGCCTACCTTAGGGCCACCAATGTGGACATCCAACCACAATTGGTCCATAAGAGGTAGCCCATCTCTAATTGATCACGGATCAAGGCCCAAGGCCCACATAACATTAGAAATAAGAAATGGGCAGCCATAAATATACCAGATACACTCATGTTGGGCTTCAGAAAGGCGGCCCAAGGCCTATCCAAAACATGGGTCCAAGGAAAACACACATAACCTAACCAATACATACCACTATGGGCCTATAGGGGAAGGGTTAGGGCCCAACATAAAGGCCACTAATCCCATATATTGTGGTGGCTTAATGGGCAACCCATTGCTCATACCACATAGGCAAATGTCATGCTCTTAGTCAAGTAAGGTTGGGCCTACAACCCGGCCTAAGTATAAAGTTGATTTGGTGGGCAACCAAAGGCCCATCTACTTGTGTAACCTGGCCCACTAGCCCAACACAATAGTATGGTAAAAGAAAATGGCCCAAGAGTATTCTAAACTGGCATAAAAGATAATACCTTCAACACATTATTGGCATAAAAGATAATGTAAACTGAATCATTAGAGCTTTGGAATTCCAAGACACGTACCCAAGCCTTAAAGGTAGATAGCACAAGGCTAACAAAATAAGAAGGAGAGTAATAATGGCTAACTTAACAAAGAGGAGAGTGACAATGGCCAACTCAACAAAGAGGATAGTAACAATGGTTAACTCAACAAAGAGGAGAGTGGCAATGGCCAACTCAATATTAAGGAGAGTGACAATGGCCAACTCAATAAAGAGAAGAGTAGAAAGGGATAACTCAACAATTTGGTAAAGGCAAGGGCAAGGCTTATATCCATCGCCCCACATAAATAAAGATACGTATAATTAAGCTCGGACCTTAATCATCATTCCCAAGTGGTAAATAGAACAATTACAAGAGGAGAATCATAATAGCATGATAACGGGGCATATAAAAGGCGGAATAAAATATATCAACTTAATCAAGGTAAGCTTAAAGGAAAACCCTCACCTTATTCAGAAAGATCATGCATAATTAACATCACACCTTAACCGTTATTCCTAAAGGATAAATAATTGATAGTGGTAAATTAAATGTTTATAGGGAGGATTCAAAGCAAGTGAGAGAATAGAATAAATGAAACCACCTCAAGTTAATATAAGCTTAAAGGAATCCCTCACCTTTGCCTCAGATTTAAACCCTAGGTAGATATCCATGTAGGAAAGCTTCTACAAGAATCATGACATCGCTTGAGCAAGAGGGAGATACCAGATGTTTGGAGAAGGAATCGAATGACGGACGTCTAGGCTTCTCTCTCTCTCTCTCTCTCTCTCTCTCTCTCTCTCTCTCTCTCTCTCTCTCTCTCTCCCTGTCTCCTTGGACGTTTGAGAGGTGGGCGTGTGAGTGGAGAGGGGAACGCATAACCCCTTTTAAAAAGGGAGTGGGCGTGTGAGAGGGGCGTGTTTCACATCACACTTGGATTGAGTTTCTCCAATTTTTCATTTTCTGATGATCTTTCTTTAAATCTAATTCGTTCATTATATCAGGCTCATTGAATAGAGTTAGGGCATATTGAAATGGCCAAGCTATATGTCCTAGAGGGGGGTGAATAGGACAATGCCAAATAAAAACTTATAATAGTGGAATTAAACAAAGTATGATAGCCAATGAACTAATTAAATAAATTGCAATGCAAAAATGAAATGCAACCTCAAACTACTGAATTTGAGAGGTTGATACAAACATTGTTCTAAGGACAACCTTTCACCAAAAACCAAATGTTTATGGTAGGACAACCTTTTGTCTAGAAATGTCTTTGTATCAATTTCTCAAATCAAAGAGGAATAAAGAAATAAATACAAACTGCACTGAATAAATTGAATTTACAAATGTCTTGTTCTAGGGACAGCCATACACCATAAAAATGGCAGGGCAACCTTGCTGGAACAATTTTGGAATTTAAAGCTTGAATCAATAAAGGGAATTGCTGGAAATAAATTGCAGAAATAAATCACTAAATTATTACAACATTCCCACACTTGCTTGAAATTTCAAACTGTTACAACATTCATGTCCACAAGGAAAATAGAACTGAATGATAAAAGATAAGGAATTAAATAACCATTCAATCCACAAGACAAGAAGTTATAGTGGTTCGCCTGTGTGTTCACCAACTGTTCTAAAACAGCCACACAGAATGCTACTCCACTCCTAATATCCTCACACAGGGGATATTAGCGTTCTCTAATAAAACTGGTTTCACAGGTTCACCAAAAACCTTCACAATTGTGTCTTTATCACTTGGGCTTACACAATTCAAAAAAACCCCACAATCTGAGTTTTCTGGCTCTCCTCAGATAACCATACACATAGAGATTTTTTTGGCAAATCTCATACAAAACCAAAATAGAAATTACAGGAATTGTAAAAATACCTGGGTCTTATCCTTTTGCAGTAGCCCGGAAGAACCGATCGGAGTAGAGATTCAATAAAGATAGTTCAATGTCCAATACTCACTTTATCGAGGTTCTAAGTTCTAATTGATTTTAAATGAAATCACAAAGGGCTAGCTCTATTTGATTTTAATTCAAGAAGAAGGAATACACGATTTCCCCTTTTCAAATACGATTGGAATTTAGAATAAAATCAAATGCAAAAAGCTAACAAAAGGAATTAGAATGAAGCGCAAATTAGCTTAAAAATAAACACGACTTATCTCAGAGTGGAGCCTAGAATATACTTGCTTTGATAGATTTTTCGATGATTAAACTCTGAAATTCGTGTGCTATTTATAGCTACAGAAATTCGTCTTCGACTGGTCTAGGAGTTCCCACGACTGGTCTTAGGAGAAACAGATTTTTGAATTTCTGCGCGCAATCAGGAAAACCGATGTTCGACCGGTCGTAGGCAGTCCACGACTGGTCGAAGGTCGTCCACGACCGGTCGAGACCCCTTCTCGACTGGTCGAGCGACAATGAATTTAGTCGCTGGAGTTTGAATCGAGGCTCCACGACTGGTCAAGGTTCGAGTCGAGGACATCCCACGACCAGTCGAACAGACTCCAAGACTGGTCGTGAGCGAACCAGAAAATCCGATAAATTGAACAAGTCCAAGACTGGCCTAGGAAATTCTTAGACAGGTCGAGCCAGTGCTAGGACTGGTCGAACCAGAACCAGGACTAGTCTAAGAGCAGATCAAAAACATGTTTAAACACAGTTGTATAATGTATCCAAAATGACCTACCCTAAGGTCAATGACTATGGTCTATCAAACCTGAATAATGAAGTATGGACATTGAACTCTACTTCATTCAACGAATGATAAATCTTTTAGTACTTGAAGCCTGAAGTACGAGTCGTCCAAAGACTTGACACCAACATTTATCTTGAGTTTGCTTTTGAGCTTCACACCTTCAAACACTGCTTGTATCTTGAACTTGAATAACCTTTGCTTGAATCAAGAATACTGTGTCTTCTTTATATCTTCAAAATGTACCTTGAAGCCGCTTGAAGAGTCCATAAGTTGATATGGTGTCTTAAACATAGAACACACCAAGACAAGGTTTTGACACACAAAATTTGACAACCAAAGAGGTATCATATAATAGCACTAACAATCTCCCCCTTTGTCAAATTTGTGACGAAAACATATATAACTTTTAATAAGATACTCAATAAAATCACAATAGAGAATCATGAACCAGTTGTCAACACATGACAACCATATACAATATGAGAGATGAATCACTCCCCCTCAATAACTCCCCATTAAGGAATGATACACACAACATCAACAACACAAACATATATACCATTCTTCTCTCCCCCTTTTTGTCAAAAATATGACAAAGGAAGATCCATAAGCTCAAGAAGTAAAATAGAGAATAAGCATAAAAGAGTTAGGAGAAGATATTACAAACCAAAGTCACAGTTATAAGTTCAACAGTACCAAGAGAAATTCAAAGTGAAATCAGTTCAAACTTCAGTTATAAAACATTTAATCATACCCTGAAGAAGGAGCAGGAATGGTAGCATCAATATGATGAAGGCCTTTTTGTAAGCGCCTCAAATACTTATGCATTTTCTTAAATTGCGCATCATGGCCAACATGCATATTTTCTACCTTTTCTTCTAATGCACTCAGACGTGCATCGAAATCAGAAGGAACAAAATCTGGATCATCTTCAGATGCAGACTCAATATCATCAAAAAGATCATCCATGTTAATATCCTCATCAGGAAGATCATCGCCTTCATCCTCATCTCCAACTCCAGCAGTTCCACCACCTTCGACATTATCAACTTGACCAGCGGCCAATTTCAACTTCATTTTGTTTAGGTTGGAGTTGTTGAAAATAAGGTGTTGGATAGGAGCTTCACCAACGGGCATAGTGACCAACATATGAGTAGCTAAGACATTTAACAAATATCCAAATGGAATGTCACCATGACCTGGCTGAGAACGAAACTGAATAATAGAAGAACAGATCAACGAAGGCAAGCAAACATTGGCACCACTAATGACTGAGTA
The DNA here is from genome assembly GCA_021015155.1 of Magnolia officinalis. Classification (NCBI taxonomy): domain Eukaryota; kingdom Viridiplantae; phylum Streptophyta; class Magnoliopsida; order Magnoliales; family Magnoliaceae; genus Magnolia; species Magnolia officinalis. The sequence goes on from JAJHSJ010000015.1 coordinate 23,113,094, forward strand.
CAGTATACGAACCATCAGAAGAGTCAACTCAGTTTTGTTACCAGCCCGAGGATACACATTAGACGTAAAAATACGATGAAGAACTCTGTATCTGGGCAACAGCAACCTGGATTTGAGAACAGTACCATTGACAGACCAAGGTGCATCCATATTACAAAGGGCTCTAGTAAATAGACGTTTTTCAGATTCAGTAACTTTATCACCTAATGTGGTAGGGTGGATTCCATCATCATTTACTGGAATATCCATTAAGCCAGAAATCAAATGACGATCCACAGTAAAAGGCCCTTCTCTTGTAGTAACAATAAAAGTTAATTCCTCAAGAGAAAAGTCTGTAATACATGCAACCATGGCCAGAGCAATTGACTGAAATGCCGGCCCTCCCCAGTTCAAAATGTTAACCCAACCAACAGATTGAAGGAGAGGAACAAGATTAAATTGAGCAATATAATTAATACTAACTGCTTTCTCAACAAGAACCTTCTTAGCACGAAAATCACGAACTTGTGGAGGGTCATCATTAGGATCTCTAAGATGACGGCGAGAAATAACATTAGACCTAGATGAAGAAGCACCTCTACTAGTTCGCTTTTTACCTCTAACATCCATATTCTTGAAAAGATTGAAGAAATTTCAAGAAAAACAAGATGGGTTTCAACCAAATCAGAAAATGAGGAAGAAAACCCCAAACCCTTGAAGGAAATATGAAATAATCAACACAAACAAGGAAGACAAGAAGCAATGTTCAAGATTCTTCAACAAAATCAAGAGAAATACTCAAACCTGGAGAAATCCCATAGATGGGTACGACCGGTCGAAGCTAAGCCCGTTGGAGAAGAAGAGGGAAATGAGGAAAAAGTGATTTTTCCCCCAAATAAAGGAACCAGCGCGATACACGACCGGTCGTGATTAGTCCTTGACCGGTCTAACCACGACTGGTCGAGACTATCCTCGACTGGTCGTGTAAGACCAAAACATGCATTTTTTTTAAAAAAAAAAATTCATAAATAAAAACTATGAAGATATTTACAATATAATATACAAAATGCATAATCAATCATCTTATATTACACATACCGAGATCAAATTTCAATTTATTGAACCTGTATTTATCGAGCGGTTTGGTGAAAATGTCAGCAAGTTGTTTCTCGGTTGGAATATATTCTAAACAAATTACTTTTTCTTCAACAAGTTCACGAATATAGTGAAATCTAATATCAATATGCTTAGTTCGTGAATGCTGGATTGGATTTTTGGAAATATTAATTGCACTTGAATTATCACAATACAAAACTATCGAGTCTTGTGCAATACCATAATCACTTAACATGCGTTTCATCCAGACTAACTGAGTACATGCATTTCCTGCAGCAATGTATTCAGCCTCAGCAGTTGAGAGTGAAATGGAACTCTGTTTCTTACTGAACCAAGAAACTATGCAATTTTCAATATAAAAGCAACCACCACTGGTTGACTTTCTGTCATCCATATTACCAGCCCAATCAGCATCCGAGAACCCAGCCAATTGAACACTAGTATCATAGGGATACCAAAGACCCAGATTAACTGAACTTGCAACATAACGAATAATGCGTTTAACAGCAGTCAAATGAGATTCTTTAGGATTAGACTGATATCTAGCACAAATTCCAACACTAAAAGCAATATCAGGTCTACTTGCTGTTAAATACAGTAAACTACCAATCATGCTTCGATATAGTTTAGGATCTATATCTTTACCTGTAGAGTCTTTTGAGAGTTTTAGAGAAGTACTCATAGGAGTATCAAAATTCTTACCATTTTCAAACCCGAACTTCTTAACTAAATTTAGAGCATATTTAGTTTGAGAAATAAAAATTCCATCAGATTGCTGTTTAACTTGCAATCCTAGAAAATAGTTTAATTCTCCGACCATACTCATCTCAAATTCAGATTTCATTAGATCTGCAAACTCAACAGTCATGTCAGTACAAGTTGATCCATAAATTATATCATCAACATAGATTTGAACCATTAAAATATCATCGTTCTGCTTTTTAACAAAAAGTGTTTTATCAACACTACCCATTTGAAAATTGTGACCCAGTAAAAACTTAGTCAATTTTTCATACCATGCTCTGGGAACTTGTTTCAACCCATAGAGAGCTTTCTTAAGGCGATAAACATGATTAGAAAACTTAGGATCTTCAAACCCTGTAGGTTGTTCAACATAAACCTCTTCATGTAAATCACCATTAAGAAAAGCACTCTTTACATCCATTTGATAAATCTTAAACTTTCTAAAACATGCAATGGATATAAATAATCTGATTGATTCAAGGCGTGCAACTGAGCGAAAGTTTCCTCAAAATCGATACCTTCAATTTGAGTGTACCCTTGCACAACCAGTCTTGCCTTGTTTCGAATAATATTCCCAATTCATCAGACTTATTTTTGAAAATCCATTTTGTTCCAATATATGTTATCTTTCGGTCTTGGAACAAGATACCAAACATCGTTACGAACAAATTGATTAAGTTCTTCCTGCATCGCAACTATCCAGTTTTCATCAGAAAGAGCTTCTTTTACATTAACCGGTTCTATCTGAGATGTGAAACACACGTAATTACAAAAATCTTCTAATTGTCTACGAGTGCGTACACCAGTGAGAGGATTTCCAAGGATTTGTGTAGTTGGATGATCTTTGACAGTCATCACATCATGATTAGATTCACTTGATGAAGTTTCTGGTTTTTCAATTATGAGAACTTCATCATTATCTGAACTAGGGGCCGATGTATTCAAGTGATCATCTAATGACCACATTATTGACTCTTGAATAACTCCTGGTCCTTTTGTTCAGTACACGATATGCACGACTGTTTAAAGAATATCCTAAGAATAATCCTTCATCACTTTTAGTGTCAAAGTTTCCCAAATTTTCCCGATCACGTAAAATATAACACTTACTGCCAAAAACGCGAAAGTATTTGACTGTAGGTTTTTTGTCAAACCACATTTCGTAGGGCGTTTTATTATTTGATTTGCAAGTATAAACACGATTAATAATATAGCAAGCAGTATTAATCGCCTCAGCCCATAAATTCTTAGAAACCTTCATGCTATTTAGCATAACAGTTCCCATTTCTTGAAGAACTCTATTTTTTCTTCCACAATGCCATTTTGCTGTGGAGTTTTGGGTGCAGAGAATTCATGTGATATTCCATGATCATTACAGAATTTCTCAAAACCGCTATTTTCAAATTCGGATCCATGATCACTTCGGATCTTACTCACTTGAGAACATTTTTCAGTTTGGATCCGTTTGATTATCTTTTTCACTTCATCAAGGGTTTCTGATTTGTCCTTTAAAAATGAAACCCAAGTGAATCTGGTATAATCATCTACAATAACCAGAATGTATTTTTTACCACCTCGACTTTCCGTTCTAGTTGGTCCTATTAGATCCATGTGGAGAAGTTCTAGTGGTCTTGATGTGGTATTGGAGTTCACCTTTTTGTGAGATCCCCTAGTTTGTTTACCATACTGGCATTCACCACATATTTTATCTACTTTTTGAATCTTTTGTAGACCTCTTATTAGTTCTTCTTTGCTCAATCTATATAAATTCCGGTAGTGTACATGTCCAAGGCGTTTATGCCATAATTCTGTTTCATCGGTATGGACCATGTAACACAATTGATTAGATGAGCTGTCATTTCTCACTATATAGCAGTTTTCAGAAGTTCTGAGACCAGTTAATATCACACATCACAGACCCCTTTTTGTCTATAATCTCACAACCTTGATTGGAAAACTTCACACTATGATTGTTATTGCATATTTGAGATATGCTTAACAAGTTGTGTTTTAAACCCTCAACATATAAAACATTCTTAAATAAGGGAAGATTATAGAGTTGAACCGTACCTTGGCCAATAATTTTGCAATTGCTACCATCACCAAATGTGACTGACCCATCAGTCATATCTTGTAGATCGGTGAAAAGAGCTTTGTCACCAGTCATATGCCTGGAGCAACCACTGTCTAGGTACCACTTTGAAAGGCTAGTTGCTTTGAAAGCAGTGTGAGCAACCAAGCAGTCAACTTTAGGAACCCATTTCATAACGGTTTTAGGTTTAGGAACATAGTTGGTCTTCTTTTGTTTATATTTGTAAGAGTGACTTACAGAGTTAGATTTTAAAAGCTCCTTGAGTAAATCAACTATTTTTTCAGCTAAAGGATTTTTCATCTGATTTTTGAAGTTGACATAGCTGCTTCTAGGTTTTTGAAAATTTTTTGTTGTTTTGAAAAACCTTGTGAAGTGTTTTTCTCTTTTGGATTAGAGGATTCTCCTTTCACAAATTTAGGTGGAGAATTCTTCTGTTTATGAGGTATTGTTTTATCATAGCCCAACCCGGATCTATCGCCACATTTTTTTGAACCGGATAGGAGTTTTTCTAATTTAGAATCACCTTGGGCATACCTCCAAGTTTCCTTTGAATTCAGAAGAGAAGACACTTCATTCTTTAGTCTCTCAATTTCAGATTTTAAATCAACAATCAGAGAGTTTTTGTATTCTAAATCACTTTTTGATTTTTCAAAATAATCTGATATTTGAGATTTTTCTAAAACAAGCAAGTCAAAACAATCTCTAAGTTTAGAAAATTTTTCTCTCTGAAGTTTAAGCTTCACAGCAATTTTACAACTCTCCTTGTATAAGGCATTGTAAGCATCTTGAAGATCTTCTTCATTCTTATGATCATTATCCAAATTTTCTTCACTAGTAGAATCATCATAATCAGAGAAGGTAAACTTGGCTAGAGTCATAAGGGCTTTTACCTCATTGCCCGACTCGGTTTCAGAATCTTCTGATTCAGAAGAAGCTTCAGAGTCGAATGATTCATCCCATGTAGCCAACATACCCTTCTTTTTGGGTTTGTCCTTATTAGGACATTTGTTTGCTAGATGCCCATACTCATGACAGTTGTAACACTGACTGTCTTTCAAAGATTTTCGAGTTTTAGATCTAAACTTCTTTTTATCATTTGATTTTTGAAAATCAACTCTTTTCTTACTTTTAAAAATTTTGTAAAATCTTTTTGCAATAAGAGCTAAGTCATCTTCAGAATCGGATTTATCTTCTACCGTATTTTTGGAAGATTTCAAAGCAATTGATTTTCCTTTAGGAGCTTTAAAATTTAATTCATAAGTTTGTAGAGACCCAACAAGTTCTTCCACCTTCATATTGTCTGTGTCACGAAGTTCCTGGATCGCGGTTACTTTAGAATTGAACCGTTCAGGAAGAGAGCATAGTATTTTTGCACACACTTTACTTTCTGGGATTTTAACACCAAGACCCCACATTGAGTTTACAATGTCATTTAATCTAGTATAGAAGTCCATAAACATTTCATTCTCCTCCATATGAATTTCTTCAAATTTAGTTGTGAGGAGTTGGACTTTAGATTTTTTGACAATCGATGTACCCTCATGTGTCATTTCTAAAATATCCCAAGCTTGCTTTGCAGTATCACAGGATATGATTTTTGAACTCATCCGGTGATAGTGCGCAAGTAATTGCATTTAGTGCTTTAGCATTAGCACTACTCTCACTTTTCTGAAGTGTGATCCATTGAAAGTATGGTGAAATTCTCATAGATTTAGAACCATCAACTCCAGTTACTTCCATGACAGGAGGATTCCATTCAGTCACTGTGGCTTGCCACACACTCTCATCCATTGATTTGAGGAAGATCCTCATTCTGGCTTTCCAATAAGCATAGTTGGAGCCATCAAATGGTGGAGGCCTAGTGACTGAGAGGCTATCAAATTTGACATTATATATATAGCTTAGATCGTTAGCTCAGGAAATAAATCCAAATATAAAGAAATAAAAGCGAGCTATTAGGCTTTGATACCACTTGAAATGGCCAAGCTATATGTCCTAGAGGGGGGGTGAATAGGACAATGCCAAATAAAAACTTATAATAGCGGAATTAAACAAAGTATGATAGCCAATGAACTAATTAAATAAATTGCAATGCAGAAATGAATGCAACCTCAAACTACTGAATTTGAGAGGTTGATACAAACGTTGTTCTAAGGACAACCTTTCACCAAAAACCAAATGTTTATGGTAGGACAACCTTTTGTCTAGAAATGTCTTTGTATCAATTTCTCAAATCAAAGAGGAATAAAGAAATAAATACAAACTGTACTGAATAAATTGAATTTACAAATGTCTTGTTCTAGGGACAGCCATACACCATAAAAATGGCAGGGCAACCTTGCTGGAACAATTTTGGAATTTAAAGCTTGAATCAATAAAGGGAATTGCTGGAAATAAATTGCAGAAATAAATCACTAAATTATTACAACATTCCCACACTTGCTTGAAATTTCAAACTGTTACAACATTCACATCCCAAGGAAAATAGAACGAATGATAAAAGATAAGGATTAAATAACCATTCAATCCACAAGACAAGAAGTTATAGTGGTTCGCCTGTGTGTTCACCAACTGTTCTAAAACAGCCACACAGAATGCTACTCCACTCCTAATATCCTCACATAGGGGATATTAGCGTTCTCCAATAAAACTGGTTTTCACAGGTTCACCAAAAACCTTCACAATTGTGTCTTTATCACTTGGGCTTACACAATTCAAAAACCCCACAATCTGAGTTTTCTGGCTCTCCTCAGATACCATACACATAGAGATTTTTCTGGCAAATCTCATACAAAACCAAAATAGAAATTACAGGAATTGTAAAAATACCTGGATCTTATCCTTTTGCAGTAGCCCGGAAGAACCGATCGGAGTAGAGATTCAATAAGATAGTTCAATGTCCAATACTCACTTTATCGAGGTTCTAAGTTCTAATTGATTTTAAATGAAATCACAAAGGGCTAGCTCTATTTGATTTTAATTCCAAGAAGAAGGAATACACGATTTCCCCTTTTCAAATACGATTGGAATTTAGAATAAAATCAAATGCAAAAAGCTAACAAAAGGAATTAGAATGAAGCGCAAATTAGCTTAAAAATAAACACGACTTATCTCAGAGTGGAGCCTAGAATATACTTGCTTTGATAGATTTTTCGATGATTAAACTCTGAAATTCGTGTGCTATTTATAGCTACAGAAATTCGTCTTCGACTGGTCTAGGAGTTCCCACGACTGGTCTTAGGAGAAACAGATTTTTGAATTTCTGCGCGCAATCAGGAAAACCGATGTTCGACCGCGTCGTAGGCAGTCCACGACTGTCAAAGGTCGTCCACGACCGGTCGAGACCCATTCTCGACTGGTCGAGCGACAGTGAATTTAGTCGCTGGAGTTTGAATCGAGGCTCCACGACTGGTCGAGGTTCGAGTCGAGGACATCCCACGACCGGTCGAGCAGACTCCAAGACTGGTCGTGAGCGAACCAGAAAATCCGATAAAATTGAACAAGTCCAAGACTGGCCTAGGAAATTCTTAGACAGGTCGAGCCAGTGCTAGGACTAGTCGAATCAGAACCAGGACTAGTCTAAGAGCAGATCAAAAACATATTTAAACACAGTTGTATAATGTATCCAAAATGACCTACCCTAAGGTCAATGACTATGGTCTATCAAACCTGAATAATGAAGTATGGACATTGAACTCTACTTCATTCAATGAATGATAAATCTTTTAGTACTTGAAGCCTGAAGTACGAGTCGTCCAAAGACTTGGCACCAACATTTATCTTGAGTTTGCTTTTGAGCTTCACACCTTCAAACACTGCTTGTATCTTGAACTTGAATAACCTTTGCTTGAATCAAGAATACTGTGTCTTCTTTATATCTTCAAAATGTACCTTGAAGCCGCTTGAAGAGTCCATAAGTTGATATGGTGTCTTAAACATAGAACACACCTAAGACAAGGTTTTGACACACAAAATTTGACAACCAAAGAGGTATCATATAATAGCACTAACACATATGATTTTCTTAGTGATCCGAAATTTAGATTGACCAATCTTGAAAATTCTCCTAAAAGGTGTCAAAACGAGCTTGATCTCAATTAACGGTCCACATTTAATGATTGGCACAATTTTAAGGAAAAATGTGTATCCATGATAGGTAAACAGTTTGACAAATTTTGGTTATTGATCGATGGTGGAAAAAACCTAAATCTAAAATTTCACTTTTCGTACTAAAAGGAAGGAACTGACTTCGACGGTGTAGGATTATAAATCGGGACCTAAATTTTCTATAATCTCGTAGTCTTATGAGACCAAAGTGTGGTCTAAATTTGAGTTGCGATGGACGAAAGAAAGTGGTTAAATCGGAAGATCCTAACTTATAAGCAGTTGATAGGACTTGAAAGGATAACTTCGCGCCTAGGGAAAAGCCTACCAAAGTAGAGTCTTCATATTTTACACTTGGTCCATATTATGGGCAATCCAAGTCATTCATATGAAGGGAAATATCCTATTATGAGTACCCATGACCTTTTTTCACTCAATGGACACCAAAATCAATGGTTAAGGGGCTGATTTGTCAATCGGGCCACTTTTATAATCATCTAACGACTGAAATTCAACGTATATGGTTAATTTATGATGCATAGACATGGTATAAAATTTCACATGAAACGGATCATGAGAACAATGTGATATAGAATTCAGGGGTACAGGTTAATGACATTTTTATAATTATTGCTGATATGAGAGTTTTGAGAAATCTAATCATTGTACATGGTTATAGGCACATTTCTAAGTAATTCTTACAAAAGAACTTATATCTAAATCATTATTAATAAAGAATTATTCACCAAATTAACTAAGAAAACTACATATATCGACCAACATAATGGATGGTCAAATGACACGTTAAAATATGAAAACTTGATGGTTGGTACTCTAACAGTGTATTTAGGTATATGTATGATCAGTTTTGTAAACGGAAGAACACAAGGTGGGTTTCTAGAGTGATTAAGGGGTAGAACATGTGTATCGTTATATTCAAGTGTCTTATTCACATGTGTAAGTTTCTCATATTGTAGTTTTGATGGTGGGTTAAGCATACTCATAGGTGATGAACAAGATAAACGGATCAGAATATCAACTTGATGTGTGTACGAGGGGATGTAGAGATCAAGTAGCTAGTTTACTACAATCGGGTGGTTTAAAAGCAAAGTGGACGGTTAGATGTCTCTATCTAGCAGTGCATATTTGACTGAACGGTTGGTTATGATAGACAAGTGAGAATATTTAGGTATATGATGATCCTATCTTAAGATCAATGGTCAGTAGCTTGATCTATGAATGGAGATTATTCCCAATGGTTAGATTCGTGTTGAAGAATAGATATAAGGTTAGGATAGCTAGATTGGCATCGTACACATATACATAATAAGATAAATTTCATGGTAACACTTGAGAACTTTCAATACTCAGGTATTAAAAAGTTTGAGGTGTTACAATCTACCCCTTTAAACAAAATTTCGTCCCCAAAATTTAATTACTTGTACCATATGCACTTATTCATTTGGTTTAATTTTTTACTATATTCCTCGTGAGGTAGATATATATGTCTAGGTGTGTGTATAATTAGCTATATGAAATCAGGACGCTACAGGCTTGGGCATGTGTCTTGGAATTTTAAAACTCCCATGTTTCAATTTATTTTCTCTTTGGTACAAGTGATGTGTTAGAGGTCTCACATCTAGTGATTTATAAATTTTATCATAGACGTAATACGCTCTGGGTAGTAACCCTCTTGGTTGACACGTAATTTCATGGTTTTTGGGTAGTGGTACACAAATCGATGTAAGTAATCCGCAATGCGTGTTATATCACTTCCGGGATTAGATGTCGTAAATAGTCACTTCATGAACAAATCGTGTCACGTAATTCATCTGATTCATGCGTTGTGTTGCCTCGAGATATTCACGTAAATCCACGATAGCATTGGACACGCCGACGAATCTCCGTAATATGAGAATGCAGGGCGAGTCGGGTTTTTTATGAATTATATTCCGCATTGTTATGATCACTACGTATGATGGACCGCACACACTTTGCTAGGCATGCATTCATATGTATATTGGTTGCGCATACTGATACCACTCGTAGTGGAGTACGAGGCGTATCGGAACCCTCACATTATTCTTATGAATCTCTTGAATTATTGTTAATCTTAAAGGATAACTATCACTATGAGTAGGGCATTGACCCTCTCCAACCATATAGATGTTGCAAGTGAATTACAGGTCGATGTAACGGACGACGACCGTTCTGTGGAAGATGGGTTCGAATAAAGAGGAAGAGAAGTGCATGATTAGTTTTATTTATTTTTTGTTGTAAATTTCGATAGTGTAATAAGCTCTCATTGAGAGGGCATTTAATAATTTGTTGAATGTTTTCACTCTAGTGGAATGATAAATCTAGTTGATTTTACTCTCGTGAAGGGTTACCTTCGTGAATGTAATTGGATGTGATTTTATTTTATTTTATTTTTAAAAAAAATAATAAAAAAAAAAAATAAGGTGCGATTTTAAAGCATCCAATTTTTACATTATTAACACCCGGTATTCTCGGGCAACGAAAATTTAAGGCGTTACAGATTAACACTTATCCCAAGATCTAGAAGGGCTTTATCAACTCGGAAGTTTCCTTTTATACATAAGATTGTGAGACTTCTGGGATCCTTATATTTTGGGGGAGTGTTTTGATTAATGATTGCACTCATCTATTCCATCAAGAATGCTTGCTTATGTACATTTAGCTTACGTTTTTCCACACGTAAATCCTTTAAGAATATGGCATAAGATGGAAACAGTCTAATTGCATCCAACAAAGGGATGCTGATCTTGACTTACTGAAAAACCTCTAAAATGTTTTGATTTTCACTTGATCGTTTTGATGCGGTAAGACGTCGGGGAAACAGGGCCACGGGCATGTATTCCTATACTGGCTTTATGTCATGTGGAGCATTGCTAGATTCACCATTATACTTTAAATTTTCGAATTCCTCAGGTTTCTTAACCTTCTTACGAATCTCCTTGTCAATCTTTTTAATTCTTATGGTGGTGATGGATTTAACATGTTCCACAAGTTAAGTTGAAGAATTATGATCACTTATCTCGAATTGTCTCTTGGGGTTAGGTTGAGGTTGGGTCGAAAATGTTCATTTTTCCCTAACGCTTACTGTGTCTCAATTCTTATAACCAAAGTTTTGAGTTCATTTATGGCCTACAATTGCCCTTGCATAAATGCATTCAATGTATCCTCAAGGGTTCTCCTCAGTGAGGGTCTAGTAGATGGCCCTTGGGGATTATTGGGTGCATTTGCAATCGGTCCGTTCCTCCAACTAAATTTTGGATGGTTCCGTCAATCGGGAGTGTACATGTTGAAATTTGGTATACTGAAGGGACGTTGATATGCGTTCATATAATTCACTTAAGCACGTAATACCTCCTAAAAATGGGGATTATAAGACAATCCTTAGGTGAACATCGCTGTCGCAAATACCATATAGGGTTTCAACAGACGCGATAGATTATATCGCTTCCTTCCTATATTCCAAAGCCTTAATCTTCCTTGTGAGATCCGCCAACCTTGCATTAATTTGGTTAGATGTGTCCCATGATTAGGCGTTTTCAGCTAGCATGTCTAAGTAATCCCAAGCATCTTCCGTATCCTTATTTATAAATTTGTTATTACACATTATCTCTACGAATTGGCGCATGTTTGAGCTTAGTCCCTCATAAAAAAAGTTAATCATTCACCAAATCTCATAGCTATAATATGGGCAAGCAAGAAGTAAGTCCTTGAACCGTTCCCAACACTAGAAAAGAGTTTCATCTCCTTTTTGGGAGAAGTTCATAATGCCACGCCTAAAAGTTCTAGTTTTATGAGTCAAGAAATTTTTTTAAGGAATTCTCGGGTCATCTCTGCCATGTGCCAATGGATCTCGGCCTTGAGGAGTGAAGCCATACTTTGGCTTTCTCCTTAAGAGAATGGAAGTCTAATCACATCAGAAGGAACATTATTAAAATGTATGGTCGCTACAATCTCTTCGAACTCTTTTTATGTGCAAGTATGGACTTTCTGAATCAAGTCCATGAAATTTAGGAAGTAATTGAATCATCCTTAGTTTAAAGTTCACGTTTCCTGCATTGGTTAGGAGAATCATGCAAGAATATGTACTTGTTCTCACCAGTTGTAAATCGTCACGTAAGGTCCAAACCGGTAGAACTTGGTATACCTCTTTCTTGTCACACACCATCTTAACCGGTGGTGTGTTCTGCACATGATTCTCATCGAAGCATTATTTAGTTTCAGCCATATTTATAGATGATGTTTAAGGAGTATTAAGTGTTTTCTAACTCGTCAATAGATCATGAGCTCGTCAACTAAACCCCCTTTCCTTAGAAGTCTTAATGTATGGTCCCTTACCCACTTGGGAAGGAACCACACAAAACCTAATTCTAACCCTAAGTCCTAAGTCTTACAACAATTAAGATAGCAAGTAGAGAGAGTATGATGGATGTTACTGGTAGGGAAGAACTAGACTAGAAGCTTATATTAAACAGAAACAAATAAAAATTGTTAATAATGTTAGAATATCTGAAATAAAATAAATCCTAAAATTAGAAAACTTAAAAACCCTAAGAAAATTCATAATATTAGAAAAACCTAACCTAAAATAAGAAACAAACCTAAAAAACCTAAACCCAATTGTGTTGTGCCACTCCCTAACGACGGTGTCAAAAACTTAAATGAACCCAAGTGTTAACAACCCCAAGTGTAGGGTTGTGATGTAGTAATAACTCGGTGAGAATGAGGTCAAATCCTCAGGGAGTGGGGATCATGATTTAGAACTAATCTAAATCTAATGGGTTGTTTAGGTATTTAATCCAGTGGTGTAGAAAAGAGGTTTTAAAATAATAAAAATAAAATACTAAGGATCCATGAATCCACTCATAGCAATCACAATATCTCTTTCCTTGATTCAATATATAACTCAATTGGAATCGAAGTCCTATCCTATCCAATCAAAAGATAATTCTATTAAACCAATCATCAATAATAATAAGAATATGATTGCGATTGAACGATTCTCTCATGAAGCACTCAGATCTCAATCTCAAGGAATTAAAACTGTCTAAAGCACCCTTAGGCGACAATAGATCAATCAATTATACAGATTAAATTCTTCTCTAATTCAGGCTAAACAATTGTTAAATGAAAGCATTCATTGCACTTGTAGTGTACAACAAATTCAGAAATAAATAACTCAAAGACTTTAAAGTAAATTCAAATATACTTCAATCTACTATCATCATCCAAACCATTGTTATTTAATCAAATAAACTAAACATTGTAATTGAACTACGAGCCTCATCCCTTAATCTTATAGAAGAGATTAGCCTAACATGGCTGACATCTTAGCAAGAAAAATAAATAAATAAAACTAAAAAGACAAACTAGAACCAAATGATCGAAGAAGAAGGATGGCTTTGTACGTGGAAGCTCCGTCACCTCTAGGTCTTTCTCCTAAGCCCTAATTTGTACTTTAGAAAGCTTAGAACACTCCTTTAAATAGGAAAAACTCATACTAACTTTAATTTTACGCACTTATGTTAAACTTCGATCGCACTGACAGTCACACCGAGTCCAGCCGAAGATACCTTCGGCTGTAGCCGAATTTCATCTGAATATGTCTGAAGTCTCTGTCTCCCTTAGGTCGTGTTGAACTCTCCTTCGATGCCACCAAACATGGCTTTGTTCAGACCTATGTGTCAAGTTAAATTATTTCTAAAAGTCACATTTTTTGTTGGATTGTTCTGTGCACATTCGGTCAGACCGAACAACCTCATGTGAGACCGAACAATCTATTATTTTTGTTGATGTACTTTGTGATTTTTTTAGTCATTTTTCTCTTTTTTGCACTTGATTTTCTTGGATCTTTAGCATATGAATTCTTCATTAATGTCCTCCAAATCTTTAATTATTCATTAATCATTCTTTCGAGCTTTAATTTATCATTTAAGCATAATTTCATATTTAGGTCTAAAATCTTCTCGCATGTATAAAACATATATAATTAAATCAAATTAACACTTAAATGTAAGGAAAGTTAACGTAATTAAGAGGATAAATACGCAATATTTAGGCATTATCAACATGTGACAGTTCCTTGGCCCAAGCTCCTTTGAATCTCTCGAGATTGGTTTTACCTTGATGATCTTGTTGACTGCTTCCGCTTAGTCATTGCTGACAAGTGTCGAGGTGAGGCAAAGGTGCTACGAATGTCAATCTTCTCACATAGTCCTTAGAACCTAGCGTTAACAAATTGTCTGCCATTGTTGAAAATAATAATGTAGGTTATGCTAAATTTACAGATGATATTATTACAAAGGAAGTCAATTATTTTATGCTATGTGATTCGAGTTAAGGGCTCGGCCTCTGCCCACTTTGTAAAATAATCAATGGAAACGATGGCGAACTTGGTTTGCATTTGTCGATCGGTAGGGGCCCGATGATGTCGACCCCCCATTGTACGAAGGGCCAAAGCCCTCTCATCGGGGTCAACTGCTCAGGCCATTGGTGTGGCACTACAACGAAGCACTGACACTTATCACATTTTCTTACAAACTGCTTGGTGTCCTCGTGCATGGTAGGCCAATAGTATCCCTGTCGAACTGCTTTATGTGCCAACGCTCTCCCACCCGAGTAGTTTTCACCAATACCCTCGTGGATTTCTCTTAGGACATATTCAGCCTCGTCTAGTCATAAGCACCTCAGGTAGGGTAATGAGAGCCCTTTCTTATATTGGACGTCCGCTAGTATCATGTATCGAGTGGATCAGTATCTAATTTTCTGAGCTTCCAAACTACCCTTAGGTAGCTCTCCCTATTGTAAGTAGTGCACGATCGGGTCCATCCAGCTTGGTACATGACTGACAGGGAGAGTTGCTTTCAGGCTGGGCTGACTATTGCTCGGCTTGGCAAATATTCGATCGGGACGGTCCTGACGAGATCGATGTCGATAACCCATACTAATATGGCCATGGAGTCTGCGTTGGCATTCTCGGTCCTCAGGACTTTACAATTTCATACTTCTCAAATTCTTTAAGTAGCTCTTAAACCTTGGTCAGAAGGCGATCATCTTTTTTGCCTTTAGCTTAATATTCATTAGTCATTTGGTTGACCATTAGCTGCAAATCGTTATAGATTCCCAACCTTATGGCTTCCATTGCTTTAGCCAATCACAGACCATATAGAAGGAGCGCCTCATATTCAGCCTCGTTATTGAAGGCTTGGAAGCCAAATCATAGTGCATATTCAATCTTCATTTGGTCTGGCAAGGTCAGGATCAGACTTGCTCCACTACCTAGGGCATTCGAGGACCCATCTATGTAGAGGGTCCATGTTTGTGTTGTGCTCTACTCGATCCCTTCAATGGGTGGTTGGTCTACAGGGTAGGTAAATTTTGTGATAAAGTCAATGATGACCTGCCCTTTGATGGTTGTTTGAGGTTGATATATGATTTCAAATTCTCCAAGCTTAATTGCCCACTTAGTGAGTCAACCTGACGCCTCAGGTTTTTATAGTACCTATCGAAGGGGTTGATTGGTTGGGATAATAATGGTATGTGCCTGGAAGTAAAGCCTGAGTCTTCGGGATGACGTAACCAGGGCCAAAGCCAGCTTCTCTATCTCTGGGTAGTGTGTCTCTATATCAACCATGGCTCTGCTCACATAGTAAATGGGTTGTTGGGCACCTGCGTCCTCCCAAACCAGGGTCGAGCTAACTGTCATTGGTGAAACAACGAGGTACAGTAGTAGCTCTTCCCCTGCACGGGCTTTGAGAGCGGCGGAGGGCACCCTAAGTAAGCCTTGATCAGTTGTTAGAATGCCTACTTGCATTCCTCCATCCTAGTCAGCTTCTTGCTTCCCTTCAGCTTATTGAAGAACGGGGGCCCTGTAGCCCAGGATACAAATCTATTCAGCGCCGCTACTCTACCTATGAGGCACCGGATCTCTTTTGTTGAGTTGGGCAAGCTCATTTCAATGAGAGCTCAAATTTTGTCGGGATTTGCCTTGATCCATCTTTGGTGGACTATGAAACGTAGGAACTTGCCTGAGCTAACACCAAAAGCACATTTGTTCGGGTTGAGTTTCATCTAATATCTTCTCAGGATGTAGAACATCTCTCTTAGGTTTACTACGTGGTCATTGGCCAAATTGCTCTTGACAAGCATGTCGTTGACGTAGACTTCTATGGTTTTCCCGATCTGCTTGGCGAACATCTTATTCACCGGTCTTTGATATGTTGCAAAAACTTTTTTCAATCCGAAGGGCATTACTCAGTAGCAAAATAGCCCTCTGTCTTTGATGAAGGTGGTCTTTTGCTTGTCGTGCTCGTGCATGCCGATTAGATTGTACCCTGATTACACCTCCATAAAGCGGAGGAATGCGTACCCTGTGGTAGTGTCTACTAGCTAGTCAATCCTCAACAGCAAAAAACTATCTTTCAAGCAGGCCTTATTCAGGTCGGTGTAGTCCACGGAAACTTGCCATTTTTCGCTGGCTTTTTTCACCAGCACCACATTGGCCAACTAGTCGGGATAGTGCACTTTCTCGATGAAGTTAGCCTCGAGAAGCTTGCTAACCTCCTCGTTGATTGTCATGTATCTTTCTGTGTCAAATGCTCTTCTTTTTTGTCGAAAGAGCTTATAGTCGATGTTTACGTTCTGTCGATGGATTATGGCTCTCAATTCTATCCTGAATATGTCCTGGTGAGACCATGCGAATACATCGGCGTGTTCTCTCAGCATATCTGTTATCTCTACTTGTAGTTGAGGCTCGAGTAATAACCCAACCTGGACTGTCTGGGATAGGTTGGCCTCAGAGAGTTGCACCGCAATAAGGTCTTCTGTAAGGGATCCCCTCTCGATCGTCTCCTCCCTAGGATCGAGGGAGGTGACCTGTATCATTTGTTATTGTTGCACCCTTCCTCAAAGAGTTGTCAAATAACATTGTCAGGCCACGTGTTGGTTGCCCCAGACTCTATCGACCCCATGCTTGGTTAGGAACTCCATGGCAATGTGATAGGTAGAGACTACGGCCCATATGACATTTAAGGGTGGTCTACCCAGAATTACATTATATACCGACGGGCAATCCACCATGAGAAAATCTACCATGGTGATGACCTAATTGGAGCCTTCTCCCACTGTCATGGTAGAAGGATACTCTCTTCCAAGGTCACCTTTTCTCCTGTGAAGCTGAGCAAAGGTGACCGCACAGGACGCAGTCTTGACCTCCCAATCCACATTTTGTCGAAAGCGGTTGTGAACAGAATATCTGTCGAGCTTCCTGTGTCGACGAGCATCCGATGGACCTTATGGTTGGCGATGATCATAACGATCATAAGTGTGTCATCGTGGGGGGTGATGAATTCCCCGGGCATCCTCCTCTGTAAAGGCAATTGTGCACAAGTCTATCATAGGTTCTTTCCCAGGTCGGCTGGTGAGGTCTACCTAATAGCATTTGTCAGTGGTTCTTGCACTCTGGGCATGGGCTCGACGTGTTCGGTTTGAGTCACCGCCCCCAGCGGGTCCATCAAAAATGGTGCAGATCTCCTTGATTGGCTCATTGTCGATGCGCTTCTCGTGTTGTTCCTGTGGGGGAGCTGGTCAATCTTCTCTACGCCTAGCAATAAATTCACATAGATAGCCTCTCTAAATGAGAGACTCAATCTCCTCTTTAAGATCAAAGTAGTCGGTTGTGTTGTGACTATGGTCGTGATGGCAGTGACAATATTTGTTCCTATCCCATTTTATTGGTCGGCCCTCATCTTGTTTGGCCACTTTACGATTAACTTCTCCTTGACCTACATAAGCACATACTCTAAGAGTGGTGTTTAATGGAGTGTATCGGCGAAACCAGCTATCGGGAACTCAATTAGCATAACCAATGCTGCTCTGATCGTCATCTCTTCTTCTTTTAGAGTTTGCATTGGGTCCCTCCTTAGTCTCCTTCCTTTTCTTATCTTTTACTGAGCTGCTTCCACCTCGGGCGTCCTTTCGGGCTCTAAACAACTCATCGGCATTAGTATATTTCTGAGATTTGTTCAGGAGGTCGGTGAAGGTCGTCAAGGGGTTCTTAACGATTGAAAAGAGGAACTTCCCTCCCCTGAGCCTAGCCATTATGGCTATGAGGGCCACCTGCTCAGAATAGTCGTCTACATGGACGACCTCTGCATTAAATCAGATGATGTAGTCTTTCAATGGTTCGTTCTCCTTTTGGGTTACCGTAAGGTGGGTTGCCAACTTCCTCATATCCTTGCCACCGAGGAATTGGGTGGCAAAGTCCCTACTAAGCTTAGCAAATGAGCTAAGGGACTTCGGCTTCAAGTTTCTATACCACTTCTGAGCTGCCCTAGTTAGTGTCAGGGAGAATGCCCTGTACATCACAGGTCCAGAAGTGTCGTGGAATTCCATCCATGCCCTGAATGATTCTAGGTGATCGACTGGGTCTCCTAAACCTGAGTAGGGTGATATTTGGGGCATCCAAAACCTAGGCAGTAGCTGGGCTTACATAATATTGTTTGTAAATGGTGGATCAGTCTGCTCAAGGAGGGTGAGTGCAAATGCTGGAGCTTTTGCTCAGTAAACCTATTAGATGTCACCAAGCTGGTCCCAGATCTCACTAATTTCTGCCCCCCTAGGGACTTCGTTTTCCGCCATGACTATCAGGGCCTTCTGCCGAGCTTGTCGCCTTTGGTCCAGGGTATGGCACATATTTGACTCAGCAAGGTTAGTAGTCGTCAGGGTCTGCATTGGGCCAGTGAGGCTTCCTCTAGCTTAGGCTTGTCCTTAGTGCGGCTGGGGGCGGGACCGTATCGGGCGAGATTGCTCGATCGACGCTTTGGCCTCCTCACGCTAAACTACTCAGTCTCTGCTTTGGCGTCCTCGAACGGAATGATTAGGAATGCCTACTTCCTTTATAACAGCCTTATGATATGGTTTACATTGTCGGTCAAGGCTCCTACCTGGTTCTCGATGGGAGATAAGTCAGCTACCTTGATTCCAAGACTTTTATACCACCGCTTGTGAGGGTGCTTGGGACTGGAGTAGTGAGCGTGAGGCCTGAGCCCGGTGGGCGAACTCAGCTGTGGCGGGTGCTTTCCCGTTTCTCTTAGCCATTGGGGGAAGAACAAGTAGTGGCTCAAGCTAGGGATGGTGAGAACTTGAGTTTGTTGTCGTTCCCACAAACGGCACCAATATGTTGTCGCCAAAATTTGGTGAACGAATATGATCAATTGTGAAGGAGCACCCATTGATGGACCAGCAAGTAAACTAGAAGATGTGGACAACGAGGGGAGCCGATGATGGTTGTGGACCCTCCGATGCCTAAGTTAGATGGATAGATCTTAGTCAAATACTTGAGCTTGAGTTTGTTTTCTTACCTCCTATCGTTTAAGGTGGCTATATTTATAGGGTCCCTGGGAGGTTCTAAAATCATCGTGTCTTAATAAGTTACACTGGAGGTCCTTATTTGGATGGGAAACTGCTCCTGAAATTATCGTTGAGCTCGCCTCGGCTGGCGTGATCTTCCGTCATGATTAGGTTGGGGCCTCCTTTTCCAGGTCTAGGGCATAATCCCCTCCAGACTACTCGGTAATGGTTGGTCAGGTTAACTTGGATCTCGAGTTCCTTGTCTTGATAGTCCTTTGCTTGTGATGTAGACCTTCCACGTGAGATGACACCTCCCTTACCGAGCTATATCCTTAGACAGCTTGGGGGGCTCATTTCTTCATCTTGAGAGTTGTTTGCCTTGTCTCAGAGCTTTGTGCTTTAATAGCTCGAGACAGAACCCTAGCCTAGCGCTTTAGTCGCTTCAGCTTTGAGGTACTCCCCTTGTGTTGGTCATTTTTTTTTTTCCATATGGTGGATTAGTTCGATTTTGCCCACAGCAAATTTCATTCATACTTTATAAAATCGTTGTTGTTTTAGTATTTTCTTATTTATTTATTCATTTTTATTCATTTAAAAAAATATTAATTGTAATTGTTAGTGAAAAAACTAATCATAAAATAAAGAACATAAAAAAACCTACATCGGAAAAGACTCACCCGTCCTTCTAGGAATCACCCAATCACCCGTCACAATCGACGGGTGTCTTGACAGACCCATTTTTAAATTCTTGCCATCATTCAATCCAACATTGAGTCTAATATTACCTTGGCACCACCGCACATAGGAGATGAATACAAGTTTTCAATTACACGTGTCGCCTTGGGTTCTATTGAATTATGGAACAGCTTCGTCCGCGATTGTTGAGGAAATTTGCACGACCCTGTGCAACTACGCCTTGTGTACGACTCACAGTCACCACCAATTTTAAAACTGATGGACGTGTATATTTCACGTAAGCATCACGATGGGACCACCTAACTTCCGGTCGCAAGAAATTCCTGGGTAAGGCTTTGCAGGAAATCTGCGTCCCTCAAACAAACGGAGACGGATTGGCTACTCCCTGCCACCATTGGCTACTCCCCTGCCACCAGGGGATGCTGATGGTCGGTGCTCTGTCAGCCTCACCATGATGTATC
The DNA here is from genome assembly GCA_021015155.1 of Magnolia officinalis. Classification (NCBI taxonomy): domain Eukaryota; kingdom Viridiplantae; phylum Streptophyta; class Magnoliopsida; order Magnoliales; family Magnoliaceae; genus Magnolia; species Magnolia officinalis. The sequence continues at coordinate 23,133,671 of JAJHSJ010000015.1, forward strand.
TGTTTCATCCATGGATTCCATCAATTTTTCTAGATTTTTCCATCCATGCCGTCCATCTATTTTTCTAGATATTTGAGACCAAAAATGACATATATCCCAATCTCAAGTGGGCCACATTACAAGAAACATTGTTGAATGAACTTCGACCATTAAAAAATTTTTGGGGCATAAAAGTTTTGGATCAAGCTGATCTCTGTTTATTCCCTTCATCTGGGTCTGTATAGATGTCAAATAAACAGTACAGTGGGTCCTAGGAGGATTTTAATGGTGGACATCCAATCATTATTGTTTTCCTGTGGAGTGGTCCACCTGAGATCTATATCCCCCTTAAAATGATCTTTAAAAAAGGATGAACGGAATGGATGAAACACATACATCATGGTGGGGGCCACAGATCACCGACCATCAGCCACCGGGCTGGTGGCAGGGGAGTAGCCAATCCGTTTCCAAACATACGTGACAGGTCGGGCAGCACGCGGCTTGCCTGTGCCCGCACAGGAAGTTTCTGTGATCGGAGCTATGTACATAGAGATACGCGTAACAAATCCACTCCGTACATTAGTTCCTCAAGACGATTCCAAAAATCAAGAAGATCAGCTACGGTGGGCTTCACCACGTGAAACAGTGGGATTGAATGCCTACCATTGGAAACTTTGTAGAGGCCACGGAAGTTTTGTATAAAGGCAGTATTTGTAACTAAGTTTGTCTGAGTAGCAATAAACCTAGGAACGGTTTGGTTGATATATAAACATCATGATCAGCTCCAGGAAGGCTTTAATGGCTGACATTTCTATTTTAACTGTTTCCTGTGGTGTGGCCCACATTAGTTCAAGAACTAACTGATTTATGTAGTCCTTCCCTATTATGGTCTTGCGAAACTGATGCACTGAGTAGATTCGTCACGGAAATCTCTGTGGGCCCACATAACTTCCGTACACAGGAACCACTTCTGGCCGGGGCAGAGGCGAGTCGCGTCCGTCGGCACATTACAAATTCGATCCGTCGGAAGCTGAGTAGGGCTAAAAGAGATGCCTGTGCAAATCCGCTCCGTCCATCACTTCTGAAAGAGTATAATAGCATATATTTATTAAAATCAGGCAGATTAAAAAATCATGTGGGCCACAGTGAATGAAACAGTGGAAACGGAAAGGTTCACCGTTGAAAACTTCCTAGAAGCGACCATGATGTTTACATGACATCTAAACCGTTCATAAGGTTATTATCACTTATATAAAATGTAGGTACAGATATTATCTTGATACAAAACTTCTTCGGCCCCACAAAGTTTCCAATGGTGGGCGTTCAATCTCCGCTGTTCGTGTGGTATGGCTAACATGAGTTTTAGATATGCATGAACTTTAAACTCATCTTATGATCTTGAAAAACTAACGGACCGAGTGGATTTGACATGGGCATCTCTGTGGGCCCCACGCAACTTCTGAGTACGTTGTTTGATGTTTCGGCAGATCAGCAAAAGCTCAGTTTATGGAAAGTTCCATACTCTCGCGCACCCGTGGGTGCGATCGGGCTGTTCGTCGAGAAGGCTATATATATAGTTTTGTCTATCCTGGCCCAAAAATCAGGCCTGCCCGCTCATCAGGTGGGCCACAATATAGGATAAAATAAACGGCTAAAAACATCAACCAATTACAAGTACGACCTACAAAATGGTTGCCATGTCCTAGCCTGATTAATGGCTTGGATGTCATGATGTCCCATGTGAAATTTACGATTTTAAATCTACTGGTGCGAGTTGGCCAGTCTAATGACACTTTCCGTAGTTACCCATCAAGCTTGCACTGCGCAGGTGGTGGAGGATGTGATTTGAGACCGTCCTCGGGTGATCAATGCCATTCAATCATATTAAGTGAAGGAACTGGTTGATTCAAAAATTAAGGGCATTTTATATCTCTACCCGTGGTTCGATTTCAAATTTAGTAACGTGATTGTTGTGGGTGTGCAAAATTGAATTTGCGGCTCAATTCGAATGGAACAACTACGATCCCAAGCACCAATATAAGCAGATACATCGAAAATCGACTATATATGACCGAGTTCTAATAAGATCGGTCACATATTAGCCACTTGCACAATTTTACTTAAGATGATCAAGAGATAGTCAAAGGTTGGGATTTTTCCTCTGAAAATGGGTCAAATCACTGTCTTCCGTACGAAATGACTTTTTCTCTTCAGTATAGATAAAACGAAAAGAAATTTCTTACAGTCTGACGTGAAGAACAATTGCAGAATTCCTCTCTCAATGAAGAACTTTGCTTGATACTCGAACTGAATTCAGCGTATGAGCGTAGGCTCGGATTACAACTAAAATTAATGGCTACTTTGATTACTGCGGATTACACTAAGAAATGTAAATAGCAAGAAAGTAAGAATTACATTAGGAAATATAAATGACTAATGAAGATAAAAGGATTATACTAAGGAATGTAAACAACTTATAACTGATAACCGAAATAATAATCGAATGATAGATTTGGCTTAGTTTGGTTTGGTTGGTATGAGACAATTTTTCATGTTGAATTCCTTTGCTATTTATACCTTTAATCTGACTATCTAGATGCTTCCCACGTTCTGACAGTTGCAATAACTGTTTCAGCACTAATTGCTTTCATTGCTTCTAATCCCACCATCTGTCTCTTAATGGATGACATGGCATTGTACGATAAACACAAGTTGTATTGCCGCAAAATCCTCTTTGCATACCTCTAAAGATCTTCAAATACACCACGCAACTCCCTGATGGTTACACGCAACATTCCCTAATTGGATCTTGTATGAATTGACAAAAATAGGGAAGAACATTGCCCCCACATCACTTTGCCTTTAGGTAAAAGGTGAAAGTGACGTATACCCCTCATAAATATAGTTGTTCCATAGGACATGTGGCGACACCTAAGTCATCGTCTCTGACCGAGAAAATTTTGATGTCTATTCCGATTTTCCTTTTTCAAATAAAGAGGTATTCCCATGGGGATGAGTAGGGGTGCACACGAGTCGGTTCGATCGGTTATGGGGTGAAACCGGAACCGAACCGTTCTTAACGATTCTAGGATTTTCGGAACCGGAACCGGACTGTTAGCATCCTAGAACCGAACCGGAACCGGACCGTGAAAACCGGTTCGGTTCCGGAGCGGTTCCACGGTTCCAGGCTTAGTAAAATAGGTTCCACGGTTCCAGTGCCTAGCGTAGAAATCGAGGTCGAATTTCGTCTTGAAGCGGCCATCGACGTGAGTGAAATTGAAGGGATGAGATTGGCTCCTAGAATAGGGACTACGGTCATGTATACGACGAAAGGGAGGAGAGGGAGTTGAGGCTGGAAATCATGTCGTCGATCTTTGATGGGTGGGTGTTGGGTTTTACACGGAAGAGGACGAGGTGCTTGACCGTTTGCGACGACATCTCAACGGAGAGAGAGAGAGAGAGAGAAGAGAGAGAGAGAGAGGCGAGAGGGGGGGGGGGGGGCAGGGGCCGCAGCCACACTGAGAGACAGCGAGAGAGAGGGAGACAGCGGGAGAAAGAGAGAAAGAGAAATAGGATTTTTGTTTTTTTTTTTTTTTTTTGTTTTAATCACAAGTTTGGGTCCACGGTTTGGTTCAACGGTTCGGTTCAACAGTTCGGTTAACGGTTTAGATTGGTTCTACAAGTCCCTAAACCAGAACCGAGCCGTATCCAACGGTTCTTGAATTTTTGGAACCAGAACCATAACTGGTGCAGTGGATCGTTGGATTGGTTCTGGTCTGATTCCACCGGTTCGTTGTGCACCCTTAGCAATGAGTGTACAAGCGTTGTACCAAACAAGAAAATAATGATATCCTAATTAATATGCCAGATTTTCAGCCGATATATACCTCATTTATAAACATTCTTCTTCCCACGCTCTCTTCCTATTCATTCATCTCCAAAGCTTAAGAAAACCTTCTCATTCTAACAATTGCAACTTCCTCATCATCTGCTCCCCCGGCCTTTTAACAAGATCTAATAAACGTCTTGGATGGCCTTTTTGAGAAGCTTTCCAATGAAATTATTTTCAAATCACCCATCGAAGATTACTACTGCTTGGGACCGACTTTCTTTCTCAAAATCAAGCCTGATGAAATTCGCTCACTGGACTATTTCTTCTCGAACTATCTTGGCGAAACAATACTAATTTAATCTGGATCACTTCCAGAACCCTCCAATGTTATGAAGAATCCACGTTCATGGCTGAAACTCATGCCAGGATGGGAATATTGGTTCGACCGCGTCACTGCCCAATATGAAACCTCTTAGAGAGGGTCCAGAATCTATGAATGCATCAAACTATCACTATACGACTATCGATTGGATCCTCATCTTCTTACCACAACATCAATATTCTATAGTCCATCCACCAACACATTCTTCTTCGAATGTGGTCCAATGAGTCTTACAATTTTGGACGTCTCTGCTCTCACTCAACTCTTTCCCTTCGGCAAGGTAGTCTTCCCAAACGTCACTCAGAAGGAACCAAAACATTTCACCAAGAAGGTTGGCAATGCCTATTCGCACTTCATCCAAGTGTACTAAAAACATGAAGGCCCAGTCGAGTATGAAGAACACACAAACTTCTTGTTGCTCTACATCTACCGTCATTTGCTCCGTGTGGATGAGCTCTAAATCACCATCGAGTACGTCCAATTGTCGAGGTGCTCACACAGGGTTGAAAACTTGCACTCGCACCCTTTGTGCTCAGCCACCTTTACAAAGACATTTATGAAGTAACCGCCAAAGGTCTATATTTCGGCAGAAGACCATTATGGCTCCTCCAAATATGGATCTACGAATATTTTTGTTCTACTCTTGTACACTCTCATCCATTCCTATACGGATCTACGAATACTTTTGTTCTACTCTTGTACATTCTCTCATCCATTCTTATACTATTTATACTTCTTATTGTCACCTTATTATTCATTGTCCTCAAGAGATGAGCATATTCTCTAGTTATATTGACTCCTTATTCATTCCTCTCAATAAAGGTAAACGCAGCTGAACTTTTACCCATTTCTTGCTTAAAGAATTTAGCCCAGCCTAATTCATAGGCCCTTTTGAAGATGATGATGGACAATCAACATCTCAGATGCTCCTCACCTGGGAAAGTTACCTCATCTACAGGGATCTTCCTTATGGTGGTACTATAGATACCGGCAAAAATGTCAAGGCCGGAATCAAGCAGTATTGTCTGAATTTACTTGCTTGACAATTCAGTCTCGTCCAATGCATTCCTTGCCCGTTAATTCAGCAAACTTACAATCAACCCTCTTTTCTCTTGGCCGATTGCCGATAAAGTCGATATCCACCGTTCCATTCATTCTGCTTTCCACTCTACTAGTATAGCTTTTAAGCTTCTCAAACCAACCCTGAATAATGGATACTTTCTCCAACTGATGGGAGAACCATTACAAACGATTGGTCCATAAATCTCTCAAACTCGTCATTGATTAACTTTATTCCTCAATGGATTTGCGATGAAAGAAAAGCGCACAATAGATGCTTTGAATTCCCCGTGATCAATACTTTGGTGCTTTATATGGGAACCAATTCAATTGAAGTTCAGATATGTTTTGGTTTATGAATGATAATTTAACTACTCTATCATCCAACTAGATAGGATATGACTTTGATTTCAGTTGAGTTATATGAATAAATCAAGTGAATTAAACATTAAGAATGGATATAAATGAATCCTTGGCACTTTAGTGATTAAGCTGTATTGATTTCCTTCTAAATTACATAATTACTTCTTAAATAAAATTCCATAATTTAGTTTTAGTTATAGTTGTAGTTCTAAAGTGTTCCAGAAATTGCAAAAATACAAGTCCATGTGGGTTCAACCTCAGTCTCACCAAGTAAAACTACATCGCAGCCTTGCACTCACGGTTGTCAACTCTTGGGTTCGATCAAGTTTTTGTCGTCATTGCCGGGGACTTCAGCTTTGTCTTTCTGAAATGCCATAGTATTAGAATTAGTGTAGGATTAGGATGAATTTCCATATGTTTCTAGATTATGTTTTACTGAATTCTTAAATACTAACCTTGCTTTTGTTTCTTTTATTTTATAGAATCTAACCTAGAATCACCAATCAGGTATTATCCTTCTAACCCTCTTGCTTTTAGTTATTTTAGATTTCTTATTTTCCTGTAGTTTTTATTTCAGTAGTAGTAGGTTTAAGTTTAGAGTTAGGCTTGAGAGTGATTCATGCCTAAGTAGATTCGTGACAACACTCTCTATATCTTAAGTGAAGGAGGATTAGTTGAAGGTTTGCCTTTCCATCACCAGATTAGACAACACTTAAGATCCTCTGAATTGGCTGAAAATAAACCCCAACATCGTATCATTGAGCAACAAGGTGAAAACGAAGCGCAAAACGTCCCACCGGCTAGAACTTTACATGATTATTTACAACCAGTTAGGACAAGCATGCCTTCCTACATGATCTTTCCACATAACGCAGACGTGGATTTCAAGCTGGGAGTGATCCAACTACTTTTGAAATTCCATTAACTAAATTCTGAGAGTCCATACCTACATGTCGAAGAGTTTAACAAGATTGTAGCGACCTTACACTTCAACAATGTGTCGGATGACACCGTTATATTAAAATTATTCCCTTTCTAATTGAAGGAGAAGGCCAAGTCTTGGCTTCACTTATTGGGACCAAGATCGATTGGAACATGGGTTGAGATGACCTGGGAGTTTCTTAAAAATTTCTTCCCGGTTCATAAGACCAATACCCAATTAGAAGGGTCATCATGAATTTCTCGCAGAAAGATGAAGAATTATTCTTCCAATGTTGGGAGAGGTTTAAGGATCTTCTAAGTATGTGCCCACATTATGGCTACGAAGCTTGGCGGGTTAGAAGCTTTTTATATGATGGATTGACTTCGCCCATGAGCCAATTCGTAGAGATGATGTGCAATGAAAAAATCTTGAGCAAAGATCCTGATGACATGTGGGACTATTTTGATATGCTAGTAGAAAATGTGAAATCATGGGATACTTCATCAAACTCACTAACTCCAAGTTGACTCAGTCCAAAGAGAATAGAAGAATATACATCTTAAGGGAAGAATACAACATCAACGCTAGGGTGGCCAAATTTATGAGAAAGATTGAAGATATGGAATTGAAGAAAGTAGAAATGGTCAAACCTGACGACACCGTTGAAACTGTTTGTGGTATTTGCGCAAGTAACACACACATGATGCAAGAGTGTCCTACAATTCCTGCATTCCAAGAATTGTTGCATGAACAATCCATTGTCGTAAACAATTATAAAAAGCCGTTTAGTTCTCCCATCTCAAACACATACAATTCTAGTTGGCGGAACCACCTGAACCTCAGTTGGAGGTATGGGCAAACAGATAATGCAGACAAAGATTCTCAAGGAGCTCTTCCTTCTATACTCATTCTGCTATTGACTTAGAAAAGAACCCAAGGGTATCCGGTTCAAAAGTTCATGCATGATCAATAGTTGTTCAATTAGAATACTTTGCAAGCATTCTGGGATATTAAAACATCATTGGGAGTGTTTACATAGTCCATTCAAATATTGGAGTCACAACTTATTGTTAAGGAGAATGGGACTCTTTCAGCCCAACCTTTACCTAACCCAATACCACAATATGAGATGAGTGACCCGAGCTCTTCGAGTCAACATGTTGAGCAAGTAAAGTCCACCACCACTCTTAAAAGTGAAAAAAATAATTGACATGAATATCTTATAAGGGCTGAGAAGCCTAAGGACTCAGAAGAATCTAAAAGAGATTATGTGCCTAGTGACACTACACATGAGAAAGAACCGAAAAAATAATACAAGCCAATTGCTCCATTCTCAAGGTGTTGATCTCATCAAAACCTATACCAAAACTGAGGATATCTCAGAGGTTCCAAAACATGTGAAAATCAACATCTCTCTGTTCGATGCCATAAAATAAATTTTATTATATGCCAAATTTCTAAAAGATCTTTGTACGGTCAAGAGATGACACAATGTTCAGAAAAAATATTTTTTACAGAAAAAGTGAGTGACATCATCAAATAAGATATGCCCCAAAAATATAATGATCCTGGTAGCTCAACCATCTCATGAGTGATTGGGGACCACTGGATTGAGCATACACCACTTGATTTGGGGGTAAGTGTAAATTTGATCCCATACTCAGTGATCAGACTCTAACTCGTTGATCATTCGATTCGTATACCGAGAGGAATGATAGAGGACGTGCTAGTCTAAGTCGATAAATTCTATTATCCATTAGATTTTATTGTGTTGAATACAAACCCATTATTGATGTTAGCGCTCATATTCCTGTCATCCCTGGCCGATCATTTGTAACCACATCAAAAGCCATAATCAATTGTAGGAATGGAATTATGAAATTATCCTTTGAAAATATGACACTTGATCTAAATGTGTTCAACATGTGCAGACGATAGGAGGATAATGATGATGTCCATATGATTAAATTGATAGATTCATTCGTGTAAGATAAGTCAATTTTGCATATATACTCTGACACATTAGAGATGTGCTTGGCTCACTCTACTAATTTAGATGATGACATGATTAGGAAGATGGATGTCTTGCTTGATGCTACGCCGATACTTAAAACCAATTTGTGGAGGCCTGAATTTGAAAGATTACATCAAACTGACTCAAAGCCTCTATCGTATAATGTCAAGACATTGAAGCTTGACCTAAAAAGTTTGCATGTTGATCTTAAATATATCTATTGGGGTCAAGATGAAACATATCCAGTAGTGTTTTCTTCCCACTTGGATGAGGAATAAGAGAATATGTTAATTTATACTTTCAAATAACATAAAAGAGTCATTGGATGGACGATTGCGGACCTCAAGGGAATTAACCCTCTAATTTGTACTCACCACATTCACCTCAAAAATAATGTGAAAACGTCTAGACAACCACAACGCTATCTAAATCCAAATATGAACGAAGTGGTTAAAGCCAAGGTATAAAACTATTGGATGTGGGCATTATACACCATATATCCGATAGCCAATTGGTGAGCCCAACTTAGGTGGTACCTAAGAAGTTCAGGATTACCATCGTAGCCAATGTGGATAATGAACTCATGCCAAATAGAGTCATTAATGGTTAGATAATGTGCATTGACTACCAAAAATTGAATACCATCACGAGGAAGGACCACTTTCCTTTGCCTTTTGTTGATCAGATCCTAAAAAGGTTACTGGGTCATTCCTACTACTGCTTTCTTGACGTGTATTTAGGCTACAAGCAGATAGAAATAGCCCTTAAGGACTAGGAAATACCACATTCACATATCATTTTGGTACTTTCACCTACCAAGGATGTCACTCGAATTATGTAATGCCCTCGCCACATTGCAGCGATGTATGTTGAGTATTTTTTCTGACCTTGTGGGGCAGTTTTTAAAGGTCTTCATGGATGACTTCTCTATCTTCGGTTCATCCTTTAACGAGTGCCTTAATCACTTGAAATCAGTGCTGAAGAGATATGAACAAAAGAACACCATGCTGAATTGGGAATAATGTCATTTCATGGTTCAGAATGGGATAATCCTTGGACACATTATATTGTCCAATGGAATTGCGGTGGATAAAGATAAAATCGACCTAATCTCTAACCTACCACCACCCAAGAGCATATGTGACATGCGATCCTTCCTAGTACACATCGAAATTTACTGAAGGTTCATAAATGACTTTAGTCTCATCTCTCGTACTTTATGCAACTTCTTCGAAAGGAAACTTCCTTCGAGTGGAGAGAAGAATGCAAAAAAGCTTTCACCAAGCTCAAAAGCATGTTAACAAGTGCTCTTATCATGCAACTACCCCATTGGAGTATACCTTTTAAAATCATATGCAATGTAAACAACTATGCAATTGGGGTTGTGCTATGCTAAAGAAAATAGAAGAAGCCCTATATTATATACTATGCAAGTAGAACTCTAAACTCAGACCAGGTGAACTATTCCACTACGGAAAAGGAACTCCTAGCCGTAGTGTTTACTTTGGACAAGTTTATGTCCTACTTGATAGGATCCAAGATCAATATTTTCAACGATCATGCGGCGCTAAAGTACACTCTTTCTAAGAAGGATGCTAAGCCTCATTTGTTGAGACGAATCATTCTACTCCAAGAGTTTGACCTTGAAATCTAAGATAAAAAAGCAGTAGAGAATATATTGATTGACCATCTCTCTTGGTTTGTCCTATCTGATTCCATGAAGATGACACCTATCAATGACATGTTCATTGAGGAACAACTTTTTAAAGTCTTCCAATTACCTTGGTATGCTAACATTGCCAATTATCTTGCCAAATGTACAATTTCAACCATTGGATTGAGTAAAATAAGAAATTCTTTATCAAGGTATTTAAGCTTTTATAGGATGATCTTTATCTCTTCAAATATTGCCCAGATCAAATCATTAACAGATGGGTGCCTGATTACAAACAAAATAGCATGTGGTGGTCACTTTTTGGCTAAGAAGACCGCAACAAAAATTCTACAATGCGACTTTTATTGACCCACTATGTTCGAGGATACAAACAAACTTTGCAAAACATGTGAGCAATGTTATAAATAGAGAGGATTGTCGTATCAAAATACGATGTTGCTGAACCTTATTCTAATCATAGAAGCATTCGACTGCTAGGGCATCGATTTCATGAGACCATTCCCCCCATCTTTTGGAAATCTTTATATTATTATCGTTGTAGATTATGTCTCTAAATGGGTTGAGGCAAATCTGTGCCTAAATAATGACTATCGCACGATCATTAAGTTTTTAAAATAAAATATTTTATATAAATTCAAAACACCTTGAGCCATCATAAGTGATGTGGGATCTCACTTTTGCAATAGACCATTCAAATCATTGATGAAGAAATATGGTATTTAGCACAAAGTGAGCATTCTTTAGCTAAAATATCAAATAGAGAGATTAAACAAATTCTTTATAAAATGATTAGCCTTGATAGCAACCGAAGCATTGTGGGCTTACCGTACAACGTACAAGACCCCTATTGGTATGTCAACCTATAGAAAGGATGTCACTTGCCAGTAGAGTTGGAACATAAAGTGTATTGGGCTATAAAGAATTTCAACTTCTATCTCCACAAAGTCAGCTTGCTACACAAGTTACAACTCAATGAACTTATTTATTTAAAAAACTTTTGAGATATATCAAAAAGTCATTCTATATAATTCGAGAATTCATTTGTTTCTTAGTAAACCGCGATCTCTTTTCACCAGCCCCTTTAAAGTTAAAACGGTTTACCCTTATGAGGCTGTAAAGATAGAAAATCCAGCGAATGGTAATATTTTTAAAGTGAACGATTATCACCTTAAACCATTTGCTGAAAAATTCAATTCAGAGGATATGTCCATCCCTCTAAATGATCATTTCTATCAGAACAGACCTTCTAGTCTGATGGAGGTCCATTATCAATTTACTGCTTTCTTAGTTTAGATTCATTTTGTTTAGTGGTAACTGGTAACCCCTTTAAATGGTGGAAACTTCATGTCATCTCATTGATCTTCTTCAAGTTCTCTCTCTTTCTCTTACTCATTCCACTTTTATTTTATTTGTCTCAAGTTATAATGCGTTGCATTTCTTTTTTATATTGAGGACAATGTAGATTTTTGGTTTGGGGGGGGGGGGGGACTAGATGAAACTAATTAGTATTATTTAAAAAAAAAAGTTTTTGAGTAAAATAATTCAAAAAAATTCAATTTTTAGATTTCAAAACTCTTTTTGAAGATTAATATTATATGTCTGAATATAGTGTAAAATGATGAGAATCATTGGTCTACCAACTTGGGCATAGATGAAGGGAATTAAACTGCAACTAACCTAAAGTCGGTCCGGCATAGCAGCATAGGCGGACTGGATTACACTACACGTAAGCTAAAATTAATCTAACGTATAAGCATAAATAGATTGAATTATACAAAAACCTAAGCTCAGAGCTTAACTAAGATAAGCAACATTACACTATAGAGTTATGTTGTGTTAGGTTGATTAGAGTTTGGAGCTCTTTGATCTTCTTCTTATTAATAAAACTTCTAGGCGGTTAATTGGAGAGAGATATTCCTAGCCACTCTCCATGTTCGGAGACGTATAAACAATTGTCTGGGTTTGTAAACAGTTGTGCCTTATCACACAACACTATGTGTAACTGTTGTTTGTCGTGGGTTGGTCATTGGTCATGCGCATGTCTTTAGTCTATTACATATGTGAGAGTTTTTCATAAAATGCCATCTCGACAATCATCATCATTTCTTTCAGTTGAATGTGTTGTGTACGTGAAAATCAACCAACTTAACATTATTATTGTCACTTTATAGCCCTTAAAATGGTTTTTGACTGCAAGGGTCTTTTCTACGTGGTGCTATAGTGCATTCATCAAATCAATCACTAACTATTGGAGCTGGGCATCAGACCGAGTCGGACCGGATTCGGTCCAACCTGATTTGGTCCGAAATCTATGTGGCCGGATCCTAACACGATCCGATCCGGCACCGAGTCCAGGCCATCGGAGTCGAACCGATTCGATGCACGGTTGGTCTGACCCGAACCGCCGAACCGAGTCAATCCTGATCAGATTTTTTAACGGTGAAAATCATTATCCTCGTTGCTATTTTCGGTGTGGTCCATTTGAGTTTTAGATATGTAACGCCCTGAAAATCGGGGGTCGAGTAGCAACTCAACTCCCAAGTTCTAAAACATCACTTATGCAACATATATGCTTATGATTCAATGTTGTCTGTGTTAGTGCATTAATCATGAGTGAGATTATACAAAAACAGTAATTCATACTCCAGATCAAGTTGTAAAACGCAAGCGGAAGACTGAAAGATATAAATAAACGTATATAGGTCAAAAGATCATGATCGGTCTCCAGAGTATGAATATAACACTGAGTCACTGTGTACATGAAGTATTACATGTAATATTACAAAAGTCAAAAATATCAAAAATGGTTCAACTATAATAAAACCCTGTAGCCCCGCCGAACAGGAGAGCCTAAGTGAAACCATCTGAGAACTGCATGTAAGAATACTCATCCTGATCGTCATAGTAAAAGGCTCCTCCTCAGGGGTCATGTCGTCGCCTGAAATCAAGACAGAGTCTGGTTGGTGTTTAAAACACCGTCCCGTAACGTGGGAGTGAGTGATCAACTCAGTGGAACAATAAAGCAAAGGTTAACATGTTATCAATTCAATCAAGTAGTAATGATAACGCAGTAAATCACACATCCCTAAGTACTCTTGTTAATGCAGGAATGATATGAATATATGATGCATGCCCTCGCCTACGCTCCCTCAGCGACTTCATCTCACGTTCGCGCATGAACAACATTTCCTCAGTGCTTGACCTGCTACGCCTGAACGCACCCGCAATGCAGTGCATGCATATGATTACCAAGTTCTTATTAGTCCTTTTCATATAGCAGGATTGGAAAACTAAGGTACCTCCCTTATATAATTCTCAAACAAGGATCCATTCTAGGGTCGTCAGTCCTAGTAAATCTCATACGATGATGCGGTTCTAGGTCGCTGCAAAGGGATCGTCGCCAAATCAGTACAGGCCTAGTTTATACTCTAGATGCTACGAAAGGGTTGCCACCTCCACGTAGAATCAAGGTATGCTCGAGGTCACTACAAAGGGCTCGTCACCAATCAGTGTAGGTCGATAACTCGAATACAATGTCCCATACCACCGTATTCGGCTCACGAGTCTGGGTTGCTCACTGGTCACTACGGGGAGGCTCGTCGCCCCAGCGTAGGCCGACAGTTCGACCACGGTGTCCCATACCACCATGTCCGGCTCATGAGTCTTAGCGGATCGAGGTACCAAGGTTAACGGAATTCCACTGGTGAGTTGGGTACCTTAGGTTCAAGCAGTAGCGTCCATACATGGTGAACATACATCGGCACATCGGGTTACTTGACGAGCTCGACTAGCATGAGCGCACCCAAAGTTGATCGACATGAAGTGCATAAGCTCTCCGTGTGGCCTAACCACTGCCGACAACTTTAGTACGACTCGGGTTCGTCAAACACGTCCTACGTGGTGAAAGAATCTCAACCACGACTTCAAGCATGTTACCGATTGCCTGAACTATAACATAGCCCCAATCACATTCAATCCTTACCCAGAAAACATGCGGAGTAGTCAAAGCAGAATTAACAAAGTAATTCAAACATGTTAACAAGCATGTTATAAAGCACAATGTAAGTAGGAAATATAAACACATACATTTCATAGTAAACGATTAAATTAAACAACTTGCATGGAGGAAATCATACACCTCTCTACGGTAGTTGAGAATCCTATCTCAACACCTACCCTAAGCATTATCATCTAAGTACTTACTCATACAAGCATTTTCACAAACACTTAGAATACACTTATTAACATACATAAAATATTGGCTAAAACATGTATTAGGGCGAATTCTTTCGCCGAGTAAGTATTACACACATACCTAGCATATACACACGGTAATTAATCATGGCAAACACACTTTCATATTTTATACGTATACGGTATTTTTTACAAATATACAGAATACACTATACGCCATAATTTACATACATAACTGAATCGCAAAATGAACATCTCATTTGTATGTGAAATAACACCCAGATCATGAATCTATCATTATCCGACATTGAAAGTGTTGAAAACTATAACCTAAGCGTCTATAGTTCGCACCTTACACCGATAAACGCGTAACGGAGTCAGTTTAAATACCAAGCCTTTATCAACGTAGAACGGCAACCTATGGCATGAAATAGGTTAGCTATTCCATCACTTCCACTAATTGAATCTCTAGAACTGATTAGGGTTAGAATTTCTTACCCGAAAACAGAATCATAATCGCCGGAAAAGTGATACGGTAGCGATGGATAGGCACGTAGACAAGCAGGATAGAACAACAAGAATCTCCTCCCACTTCTCTCACACTTTCTCTCTCTTTACTCTCTTCTCCCTCCTAGGGTTTTCTCAAATTCATATGGAGTGAATGAGAGAGGGTTTAAGGTCCTTATATAGGCCCACAATTGCCAGAAATAGGCCCAGGGCCAAGGTATACTTAGGTTATGTCCAAAGGGAGACTGTTCCGTCTTAACGGAGCACTTCCGGAGCCCCCCTTGAGCGAAAGGTCGGACTTAAGCTCCCTGACTATGGATCTAGGTCGAGTTAAGTTTGCATTCAAGTCGGGTTCCCAGATCACACGTGGCGGACCAGTTTCAGTTCAACGGTCACCGGAACTCGATCAAGGCCACAAGTACACTGCCATGTGTATGAAATTTCCCTTGATCTGAGGGTGTATTTGGGCCAGATTCTGACGGTCTGATTGCTTATATCAGGCCCGCAAGCGACAAGTCTCAGATTACTTAAATTAGATTTAATTTCTAAAGAAATCCACGTTTTCTCACACACTTCACTCTGGGCTCAAATAAATAGCCCTGGGACACAATCTGGATTTGATTTTCGAGATGGTTGTCAAGCCCAGTAAGGCAGTCCTAAACGCTTAATCTCGTGGTTATCGGACTTTCGACCTGCGGTCTAGATTCAATACGAAGTTTTAATGTGCTCCCAATAGCAACTGGGTAATGGGATTGATCCTAGATTTTAGGGTAACCTAGCGTCAATGATTCTACAAATTTTGGGTCTTGCAGATCGTATTTAAAGTGAATCAAGCGGATTTTGTAGCTAAACTAGTTTAGCACTTAGTTACTTTTGTCTAATTCCTAAAGGATTTGATCCTGAGCGATTTCTACTTGAGGTGGTACTCGGGTCTTTGTACGGAATTTTTCGAGACGTTACAAGATATGATTCATTTTTTTACCAAATGCTCTAAAATGATCATGAAAAATAGATAAACGGTATGGATATAATAAATACATCATTGTGGGGCCCATCTTAAACTCATTTGAGCCGTTCGTACAACTTAGAACTCGAGGGTCGAGGCTTTAAAATCACAGCTGTTTTACAGCTGTGAACAACGTCAATGTCAAATCCATCTATTTGGCGAGCATGTTTTAAGGTGGGTTTGATCATGGTGCATGTGTTATATCAAAACCGTACATCCATTTGGCGAGCATGTTTTAAGGCTTGAGACGAAAAATAAGATAGATCTAACTATTAAGTGGGCCACACTGAAAAAAGCAATGAAGAATGAACGTCTATCATTGAAACCCTTTTTGGGGTCACGGTCTGACGGAAGTTGTGGATGATTTCAAATTTGTTTTTCCTCTTAATTGAGGTCTCTGTGACCTTATGAACAGATTGGATGGAAAATAAACATTATGGTGGGCCCTACAAATTGTTTAGAGGTGAAAATCATTCTCAGTTGCTATTTGTTATGTGGTCCAGGTGATCTTTGGATATGATCCATTTTTTTGGATAATGCTGTAAATTGATATGTAAATATGTATGAACGGTGTAGATATAATAAATACATTACTACGGGGCTATATAACTTTGATCTCCTTTGAACCGTTCGTACAACTCGCAGCTCAAGGAGCATCGTTTTGGCACGACACGTACTTGGCTAGCGCGTAAGCCAGCTACATAGCTGCTATGTGTGGTACACCGGCAAATCCTTTTGCTAATGTATGCTGTAAACTTTGTTGGGGCCCACCTTGAATGCATGTGATTTATCCATGCTGTCCATTCGTTTTTGTAGATCATTTTAGTGGTTGAACCCAAAATTGATGTGAATAGATCGATTTTCGGGTCGGGTCGGGTCGGATCAGGGCCAATCTGAACTCGACCCGAAAAGTTTCGGATTTGGATGGGGCTAGCCGATCCAGACCGTCGGTTCGGTTCTGATCGGGTCGGATCCACCGGATCGGGTCTGTTTTGCCCAGCTCTACTAACTATGATTGTCTTTCAATTGTTACTTGTTATGGGCCATGCCCCAATGTAATAGGTAACTCTATCATGTGAGCAACATATGTTACATGGGTTAGATGATGATATTAGATGATGATAGACAACTATGCTTATCTTTATAAATTAATAGTGATTTTTCAGATTCAGATCAAATTCATTCTTACCAACAAAAAAGATTGAAAAAATAATATGTTCGTCATTTATAGAGATTGCACTGCCACTTGACATCTTTTGTGCCACTAAATCAGACGCGGTCAAATTACAGACCAAAGTTCTACATGCACAGGAAAAGTATTAAAGTAAGAGCTATGATCCCGCGGTTCTTTCTCGAACTTTGGGCCATCCGTTATGGGAACCACAAAATGGACGGTGCCAATTCTATCATATCTCCTGCTGCGGAAGGCAGGTTGCCTAGAAGTTTAGCAGAGAAGGATCTATTGATCTAGAAGGTCCAAGCCCACTTATGAGGTGGGCCACAGTCTGGCCCTAACCAAGCATCATAGCCGCTTTAAAATTGAATGTCTACCTTAACTCAATGTATTAATTATCCACATTTTCCTCTAATCCAGCATCAGAATCATCCTGTCCGCCCGATTTTCATTCAGAAAACATTCTAGTTGGGTCCCACTTGATGAGCGGACAAGATCTCGTGGGTGCGTGCTGTCCACATTGGACGTCCGACAGGCCGTGCGAGTACGTTGTGCTGACCCTGGTTGCGAGTACGCTTGTTCTGGAGAAAAAATACCCCACGAAACACCTCCGCACCATTTCTCTCAGATCCAAATCTCTCTCTCTCTCTCTCTCTCAGATCTCTCGATTCCTCGCCTTCGTTTCTCCATAGCTCTCGATCTTCGTCCAGTTCGATCTCCCCTCCGATTCAGCTCTTCATCGTATCGGATCTAAACCGTCGAGTTCTTGACGATTAACAACGGATTCAGTCATGAATCCCTTCTCCTCGGGAACTCGGTTGAGGTAGGAATTATTTTCTCTCTCCTCTTTCTCTCTCAGATCGAATACACAGCATTCCGTGTTTCGATTTCAATAGTGATGAGATATAGAAAAAAACTGAATATGCGTAGTACTTGAATTCCCTAGAATAATGGTAATTGTTAAATTTCAGTTATGATTTTGCAAAATTGGCACTTTTCTCTTGTATAGATTGCAAAATTTTAAAATTTATCTTCTCGAGTTGCATTTTTGGGAGTAAAACGCAAAATTGCAATGGTCAATGGACAAATGTTGGAGATCTTCATGAATGCATTTGATGCATGGAACCGTTGGAAAGCATGAATCAATGCTGATTGTACACTCGAGATTCATGATTAATGCACGGTGATCTCACCTGTAACTTTCTTTATTTATCAATTTCGGATGTGTTTGGGTGAGCTTCCGTGTATGCAGATTGCAATTGGATTTGTGTGCAAGGCTGTTAGAATGCCTCTCATATGTGAAGATAGAATGCCAGAGAGATGATTTGTTGTGTGCACTTCTGTAAAGTTGCATTTGGATGCACTCCTTAATTCAATTGCGACTACTAGTTTAATAAAGTAGAATTTACGACAGTTTCAGTCACATGACTTTCAAGTTGGACTCGAAAGGAATGTAGCTGCAATTTGCGGTATACTTCCTCATTATCGACACTAGGAAATGCCATTATAATTCGGTCATTTCCTCTTGATTGAATTGAATGTTTGCAATTCAATTCATTTGTGAATTCAAATGCACCCCAATTTTATCAATTCCATAAGGACTACTAGTGGCTTTGACGAGATGTGATTTATTGCATCGCATAATGTATCATGAGTAGAGCACCCAATGTATTCGCAAGACTGTAAAACTGACCAGGTAATCTTTTGAACTCTGCATTTTTTTGAAGAATATTAGATCATGTTTAGAAAGCATCTTATAACTCACCCTTATAGATGCTATGACATCAACCATTGGTTGGAGTCTCAGAGATACTTTGGTCGAGCCATTTTATACAATAGCATTACATCAAACCAACTTCTCCTACCAACCATTTCCACTCATGTATTATTTCCTTCATCACTGGAGTAATTTAGGTGTCATAATCATCATCATCTAAGCCTTATCCCAGCTAAATAGGGTTGGCTACATGAATCCAGTTCCTCCATTCCGCTCTATCGAGGACAATTTAAGCATCATATGTTGAGAATATAACTCCTTAACCCTTTGGAACCCTTACTCTTCTTCCCACCTATTGTGTCCTTTACTCCTTTTGCCGCCGTCCTTTCCTTTCAAGATCTCTGCGTGGTTGTTTGGACTAGTTATTACGACTTAATCTTCTCCATATGCCTGCTTTTCCCAATCTCTAACTGAATCTAGTCGTTTCTTCCTTTTTCCTTCTTCATGTCAGCCCACATTTCTCTATATTTGCTACTTATTACACACTGCTACATTGATGTTGAGTCCTATGAGATGTTCCAATAACCTTATCATCCCACGAACTGATAATCATGATATTAAAAAACAATTATGTAATGGCCGTTACGTAATGGTAATGGTGGGACCTGTTATGCAATACAGGACAGTAACGCGTGCTCTGAAAAAATTGGTCCATAACAAGTGAATATGGCCTGATACAGTTCATTACATTTTATTCCTTAATTGTTTTTTTGACCATTGTGGAGGCCCTAATGGTCAACATTACGGCCTGTATCATAATGGCCATTAGGTTGACTGTTGCTGCCATTGTTACTGTTACTGAACACCTTGCTCATAATAGATATATCATAATTAGATGTAAGTGGAACCAATGAAAGATGTATTTCTCCCAATGCCAGTTGAACTAATCTTCCCTTTTTTACCCTTCTAGAAAAGAACTAATTTCCCTTGATGCTTTAAGCCCTAGTGGTCCCTTGTTTATATTTTGATCCAGCAAAACCCCTAATTTGGAAACCGGTTCTTAGTATTCCCTATTATCGAAGAGAACACTTTAGACCTGCAATTATATATATATTTTTTTACTTATTCTCAATCTACCTTTTTATCCTTCTCCTCTTCTCCTCTCTCTCCTGAATTCATGTGAGTGCACTTTCTGTGCATTTACACATACAATCATACATATCAATGTGCATGATACAAGCCGCTCATCAAATGGACCCCACCATGTAGATTTCTTGGGCTAATGAATAGGTCAGCTCTCTCATCTAGTGGGCAATACGTGCAAAAAAGAAATGGGTGGTTAAATGAAATTTACTAACAACACACATTTAGTGTATGTGTGTGGCCTAACATAGATTAGCTGGATTTGTACTCCATGAAACGGTCATGGGCCCTACTTGTTGAGTGGCTTGTATATTGCACTTTGGCATGTGTGGCCCTGAGTCCACTTGCAATGCAGTTTCTAAATACACTAGTGTTTCTCAAAGGAGGAAGACAAGGAATTCTTTAGTTGCTGAGGTTTTCTGCCATGCGTTGACAATGCATTGTTATTGGGATAAGTAGGGACCACAACCATTGGATCTGGGATCATGTTTTAACCATCCAAAAAATTAATGTTATGGGCCTTGCCATGAATGGACTCATAGGAAAAATCTCACATTGAAATATTTCAATTCTCATCCTTTTGATCTTCATTTGAATATGGCCATTTCATTTCCCTTTTTTCTGCTTCATTGATTCAGAGTTTAGAATCTTCTGTGCGGGCAGTTAGCTTAGGAAGCATTAATGAGGGGTGGTGTGTCCTTATGATCTTCTCACTCCCTTCAAATACCTTCTACCAAAATGAACTACTTAGTTTTTAGCTAGATTAGTGACGAAGATGATCTTTGTCGAGTCATTTTACAATATTTGAATGCTTAGGAAGGGTTTGGGAGCATCTTTTATTGCTCATTCCAAGGAAAGAAAATGCTAAGAATGTAACTTGCTTTAGGCCAATTAGCCTAATTGGAGCCCCATACAAAATCCTTGCCTAAGTGTTAGTGTCCAGGCTCAGGAGGGTTTTGGAATCTATCATCTCCAATTCCCAAGGTGCTTTTGTCGAATAGAGTCAAATTCTGGATGGAGATCTCATTTCTCATAAATGCATTCACATCAGATATGGAAAAGGTGAGCTGGTTATTGTATGCAAAATTGATTTGGAGAAGGCTTCTGAGAATGTAGATTGGGACTTTATAGATAAAGATGCTTTGGAGGATGAGCTTAGCTTCGGTGTCTAGTGGAGAGTTTGAATTGGGAATGTGTCAGGTCAGCAAAATACTCAGGACTAGGTAGGGTGGTTTGCTATTGCTACTCCTTTTTGCGTTTAAAGTGGAAGCTTTCAGAAAAAAAAATGTTGGAAAAGGTTGGGGAGGGAGTATTAGTCAATGGCTTATACTTGGCGAGGTTGATCACCAGGTTTTCATTTGGAGTTTGCTATCGACATGATCATCTTCTGTAAGGTAGATAGAGACTCAACACAGAGTCTTCGATGCATATAAAGGTGCTTCAAAGCAGTTCCAGGCCAGAAAGTAACTTATCCGAGATCAAAATGCTGGGGGTGAAAAGAAGAAGAAGAAGAAGAAGAAGAAGCTAGGGGTTAGGTTGGACGAGAACAGAGTGAAGCAGTTGGCTTCTGTTATGGGCCGGAAGGAGGGTTCTTTTCCTTCAACTGATTTGAGTCTCCCTCTTTGTTTAGCATCCCCATCTAAGTAGTTTTGTGATCGGGTTACCAATCGTATGGAGAGAAGCTTAGCTGCATTGGAGGGAAGATGTTTGTCCTTGGATGTCAGGATGACTCTCATCAAGAGGCTGTGGCTCCAATGCTGGTGCACTTCATGTTACTCTTTTGGTGAGTGTGATGAGCAGGTTGGAATAACTTTTAATAGATTATGAGTATCCCATAATCTTTTCATCACACGAACATGCTGGGTGCTATGCAAGCATATAATCCCATCATTATCCCACATACCACTGTGAAAACCAAATGGTAGAACAACTAGCTCCTCTTAGCATTCAACATGATTGCTTGGTTCAGCTATTGTGGTGATGCACTGATGCTCACTGGACTTAGGGACAAAATCTTAATATGTGCCGTGCATGAAGATTGTAACAATCCAGACATTTAATGTACTAAATCCAATACATTTTATGTATTAAATCCGAAACCGCTTCTTTTTAGCTTAGGCCCTTTGGAGGTGTGTCTTTCTTCAAAAAAATTGTTCAAGGATAAAACCTGTAGTAGACGGTTAAAGCGGATGATGACCTTTGCTACACAGATTCATAATGTGTGCAGGCAGTTGCTTTGTTCAGGAAACCATTAAGATCAAATGTGTGTTTTAAATCAGGAAGGACTGATAACAATTCTAAGATTGATATAAAGGCAACCGAGTCCTTTTAAGAAAGATAAGGAGCACCTAAGACCAAACTTTTGTCCTTGGTGCTGCTGCTATCAATTATTTGGAACATAGATGCTCTTGTTGATTCTTCCTACACGTGGTTCTCTACTTCTTTGGTGTATGACATTTATGATATCAGAGCATAGATTGTGATGAGGACATCCAAGCACCATACCGGAGGAGGTGGGCTGAGTCGGTCTCCTTATGGCTAGACGACCATTACATGGGGCTCACTTGGCCCATTTCACATTCCTAGCCACGTTAAAGACCTCATGTGCATGTTCGTGCATCATTGAAGACCTCACATTGGGAATATGCACGTGGGTTGCATATAGGAGCTTGATGGACACATCGGACTGTTGGATTGAGTGGATACGATGATCGGACCATTGAATCATCATCATCAGACATCTTGATCGTGGACTCCCTTGGGCCATGAAATAATTAGTTTTTTAGATTGTTTAAATGCTTTGTTATTTTTTGTATAGCTTATATTTGTATTGAGATTAGGGAGTTAGGAACAACTTTTAATTTAGTAAGCGTTTTTATGTTGAGAATCTTATCTGAGAGCACCTTTTTGTAAAAGGTCCTTTCTAAGACTATAAAAGAGAAATGGGGTGTGTGAAGCCTAATGCCATTATTTTGAAAAAAACTCTGTATTTTCTCTTCTTCATGTGAATTGGAGCTTGGGTGTGGTGTGATTCCATTCCCCATTCAATGTAGGTGCGACGCTTCCATCTATCTTCTTTCTCTCTTTCTTTCTATCTAAAAAGAGGTATTTTCCCAAAAACTTCATCTCTTTTCTTCCATTCCTATCCAAAACCATAAAAACAATTTTTTTCTTCAACTTTTCATCATCTAACTTCAACCCCAACCGAAATCAACCATTAAGGACCCCAACACCCTAGCCAACGACCTACACGTGTGACCATATGGCCACGTGCAAGCCCCTATGTCACACCCCAAACTCGGAAAACGGGCTCACAAAATTCCCGATTGCCGAATCCGGCGCCGACAACCTCTGTAGTGCCCCATTCTCGGCTCTCGGCACTCATGTGCCAGATTCCGATCCTGGGATCCTACAAGGAGGATTTTCAGTGTGAATATATATATATATATATATATATATATATTATTTTTATTTTTATTTTTGTAATGGAGCATAATCACAAACATAACCAAATCACAAAACAACATCACCACATATCTACTAATATAAACATTTGAATACAATACTGAAAGGGAAATAATAAGTATCAAAATCAAAGCTCCAGAAGTCCGCTACATGCTCTAAGTTCAACGCTGCTGCGACCTAAGGCCACCTGCACGCATCTATCGTGCATAAGCTTATAGAAAGCTTAGAGGGTGGTGAAAGTGTGTGTAAGGTAAGTGCCAAATATACAATAAAGCCCGTACATCATACATCATCGGAATAAGCGGAAATACTGACAAGATCATGAAACGTACGATATCAGAGTAAGCGGAAATATCCTGGTAAGTCCATGAATCATATAATATCAGAGTACGCAATGCAGATCATAATGAGCCAAATATCATATACTGCGGATGCAATGCAATATGCAGATCCTGCCAAGTTTGTCTAAGCCATATAAGTGCAGAAACGTAGCAATCCAAAATGCCATATGCCGTGGATGAAATGCAATATGCGATGTGAATGAAATGACCAAGCTGGAGTGAAGTCGGGATGATAGTACGTAGTATCGCAGGCTATGAGGTCCATCACAAGGGAATTCTATCCAAACCAGTCCCATACCTAAATTTGGATAGTCAAACACAATGTGGTAAAATCCTGATCTCAGGTTAGTCGCGCGCCCCAACAGAAATCCTGGCCATTGCGAAGGTACACGTAACAAATAGTTGCGCACCACCAGCCCGAGTGGATAGTGGATGAATGAATGAATGAGTCAAGTGTTGAGTACGCAACTCCTGCACAGTAGCCTGCCAACCACTAGTAGCTCGCCCAGGCTTCAGCCCCGCCCACATCACACCCGCCCACATCAGCGTCCGCCCACGTGTGCTCGCCCACATGTGCAACAGTGACGGGGTGTCATAATATCATGCTAGTCCTCATAACAAGTCCACATATCAGTACAGTTCCTCTTTGGGGTCATCACTGGGGTCTAGTACACTCCACCTTGACTACCGCCTTCCTAGCCACACAACCTAGCGAGTGGAAGAGACCACATTATCCGCCTGACCAGTAGTCTGCCAATACTTACCCAGCTCGTTGATAGCGGACTCATTTGCTAGCTGGTCAAACTCAGCCTAGTTTACAGCCCCCTCACTCGGGCGGATAAGGCCACACCCCCTCCCAACCGACCACGACACAGTGGGAGACGCGACCTACTGGTATCCGGCACTTGGGCGCTCATGTATCCACTCGGTCTAGACGTTGGGGCGTCTACTGGCCTCAGAGGTTTAGGGATTTTCACCCACTGACATCCAAAGTGCCCAGATGCTCGAACCAAACATTTCCGGTGTCCCATCTGACCATCCACGACACGCCTGTGGAGGTCACAGCCCTGATGTCGCCGGGGCGTACAATAATCACAATCACACAATGCAAGATGCATGAGTCATGTAGTCCAATCATGCATCAATGCTGTGCATACCGTGCGCTCATGTGGGATAACTCCACCTATCAGGGAGTGTCATAAACCATCTGTACTAAGGCATATGCAAGGGTCAATCACATCTCACAATAAACATGCAGATGATGCGTATATGCATGTATCATGATGCTATGCTGTCACATACTCATAATCGGTATCAATAACCGGCATCAACAATCGGTCTCGACAATGTGGACATTTAATCAACATTGCCCCCAAGGAATGACCCACATAGAGCCAAACATATAATGGGCCCACGGCCTCACACAAAGGCCTAATATACAACACAATGGGCCTTACTCAAGGGCCACATATACACAACAGGTGGGCCCTGTTCATGGGCCTAATACATATCACAATGGGCCTTGCCCATAGGCCAAGAATACATCACAATGGGCCTTGCCCATGGGCCTCAGATTCAAGCAGGTGGGCCCCATCATATGGGCCTTAAATACAAGGCAGGTGGGCCTTGCACATGGGCCATTAATACATTTCAATGGGCCACGACCCATGGGCCTCAGTACATCATAATGGGCCTCAACCCATGGGTCCTAAATACATCTCAATGGGCCTAACCAAATAGGCCAGAAATACATTACAGTGGGCCTCTTCACACGGGCCTGAAATATGCCACAATGGGCTGCTCAATGGGCCGCACTAATGGGCCTCATATACAACAAGTGGGATGCATCGCATGGGCCTTTCACATCGCAATGGGCCTCTTATACATCACAATGGGCCTCATTACATGGGCCGTAATAGAGGGCCTCAAATAATCATAGTGGGCCTTGGCGCATCAAGTCGGACCTCAACAATCGAAATCGACACTCGGAATCGGCCTCGATACTCGGCTTCGACAATCGGAATCGGCCTATATAATCGGCCTCGACAATCGGAATCTGCCTCGATACTCGGCCTCGATAATCGGAATCGGCCTATACAATTGGCCTCGACAAATCGAAATCGACCTATACAATCGGCCTCGACAAATCGGAATCGGCCTATACAATCGGCCTCGACAAATCGGAATCGGCCTTGATATTCGGCCTCGACAATCGAAATCGACTTATACAATCGTCCTCGACAAATCGGAATCGGCCTACACAATCAGCC
>JAJHSJ010000015.1:23159813-23233922 GCA_021015155.1 Magnolia officinalis
CCCTAATTTCATCTTTTCCTCAATTTCTAAGAAACCTTAATTCCAAAATCCTAATTCCTATGAACCCTAATTTTCCAAATTTCAGAATTTTCCATTCCTAACTCCAATCATAAAACCTACAAGCTAGTCCCTTGAGTGTGAAACGTGCTTATGCTAAATTGGAAGTTCTATCCTTCCATCGGACCTAGTTAAAATTGATTTATGTGATTTCTTAGCAAGTGGGCATGTGATTTAGGTTAAATCATATTTTATTTCCTATTGTTTACTCTTAATTACGTGGTGGTTAGCATCTTTTGTTGATTGAATTATTTTATGGACTCTTTCATAATCTCAACGTTGCATGCTAGCTTTAAGTCATGTGTCCTGCATTATATTGCCATAAAGATTTATGTGTTTTGGGTAATGGTGGCTGCTAATGGACGTAAATCATTTTAGTATGTGACTCATTTCTTGAAATTATTCATCTGATGTGTTCTTACTATTTTTTTAATTGCAGGGATATGATTCGGGCCATACGTGCTTGCAAAACTGCAGCTGAGGAACGTGCCGTAGTAAGAAAAGAATGTGCTGCCATACGTGCTGCAGTTAGTGATAATGACCAAGATTATAGACACCGCAACCTGGCAAAACTCATGTTCATCCATATGCTTGGTTACCCCACACATTTTGGTCAAATGGAATGCCTAAAGTTGATTGCATCCGCTGGATTTCCAGAGAAGAGAATAGGATATCTTGGTCTCATGTTACTTCTCGATGAAAGACAAGAAGTTCTTATGCTGGTTACTAACTCTTTAAAACAGTATCCAAGGATTTATGCAGATTTTTTCCTGAAAGATAGGATTTGAGCGGATTTGTCTATTTAAGCAGATTATATTTCTACATGTCAAGTAATTTGCTTGGCCACTGCTTTTCATTTATCTATATGTGATACTACTCATCTCTGTGATAATATTTAGAATTTAACCTTATCTATTATTAATATTTTTTTTTTTTTGAAAGGTAACACTGCCAGGGCTTGAACCCTGGATCACTCACACATACTACCCTGGCTCTACCAGCTCATCTAATGAGTGGGAGACACATTATTATTATGCTATGGAATCCTTGACACATGTGCAGAGACCTCAATCACTCAAATCAGTATATTGTGGGGCTTGCCCTTTGTGCATTAGGGAACATTTGCTCAGCAGAAATGGCTCGTGATCTTGCACCCGAAGTGGAAAAACTGCTTCAGAGTAGAGACCAAAATATCCGGAAAAAGGTAATTCCTCTGGTGAAATGGGTTCCTTTTGGTTTAGAAGGTACATAGTCATCCTGCAACTAGAATGTTGGATAAAATGAAGTATTCACTCTAGTGTGTTGGGTTCAAGCCTGTAGCTCAATGGGAGACAGCATGCATTTCAACATTTGAGGTCTTGGGTTCAAGCTCACTTACCTATAAAAAAAAGTATTCACTCTAGTAAAATCTTTCTTGTTTTTGTTGCTCCAATCTGTCTTTATGTGTTCGGCATTTGTGGAATGTGTTGACATGTTGGCGTTGATGTTGGATACTCATTCAAACCTAAATATTAACTAGTTGCTACTGTTGGCTAATGCTGATGAGTATTGTGTTGAAATGTTCTGGAAAGCATCATCAGACATTTTAATTAGGTTTTTGGTATTCTTGGGAATTTGGGTTATTCCATTGCAGTTTAGTTCCTGAGCGACCTGAATTCCTTTAAATGGGCCTGCCATCGGTGGGTATTCAGGATTTTACCTTTATAGCTTTTTAACTGGGAGTTGCCTTCGTGATGCATATCACACCTTTATTTCGTTGTAGGGTGGGCATCCCATATTCATTGGAGACAACTCTAAGGAAGACAACCTTGAGTTCTTTGGATTTTGTATGTACCTCCAACTGAATCAATGAAATGATAACTTTCTGTTTCTTCTCTCTTGATTCTTGGTTTGGTTGTAGTCTTGGTCATGATTTTGTGTTTCTCTTCCTTTCTCTCTTGATTCTTGTTTTGGTTGTAGTGTTGGGCATGTAGGCAATTTTTGGATTGCTAGATTTTGGAGAAAATGGGTTTTTTATTATTATGAGGCGTCCATTTGTTTTTTTCTACAAGGGAGCAAACTCGTGATTATTTTGGCTGCAACTGGACACCTCATGTATGTAAGAATACAATGAGAGTTAAAATGTTGAAACTATCCTTGGTCAGTCACACTAACACAATGATAAAAGCAAAAGAATCCCCATGTTATCTTCGGTTTTATATGTTAGTTTGTCTAGTGGGTTGCAGTTTGTGTTTAATGAAATTCTTCATACTGTGAGGCAAACCATTTTGTTTGCCAATGTTGGCAAGAGGCGAATCTCACAGCTGATGTCATAGGTAAGAGGGATTAACCATGAGGCCATTTGTATTGTGAATTCGTTCCCTATGTAGTTTCGCTCTCTCTTTCTCTCTCAATAGCATATAGATATATATATATAATATATAGATATATATAGTATTGAGATTCTATAGATACTAGATATAGTATATATATATAGATATATATATATATATATATATATATATATATAATATATATATATATATTATGGTCTCCTGCGTAAACTCTATGAGGTCTATTTTGATTTATGTATTTTATCTGCTCCATCCATCCATTTTCCCAAATAATTTTGGGGCTTGAGCCCAAAAATGAAGCATATACAATGTCCAAATGGACCACACCACAGGAAACAGTTTACTTTAACTTCTACCGTTGAAAATTTCTTGGGGGCCACAAAAGTTTTGGATCAAGCTTATATTTGTATTTTCCGTTCATCCATGTCTGTATGATCTTACGAACAGGTTGGATGACAAATAAACATCACTGTGGGGCCTAACAAGCTTTCAACAATGGAAATCATTATCCCCACTGTTTCCTGTGGTATGATCCACTTGATCTTTGGATATGCTTCTATTTCGGGCTCAACCCCTTAAATTAGATGGAAAAACGGATGTACGGCGTGGATCGACCACATACATTCAAAGTGGGGCTAACTGAGTTTACTCAGTACGATAAGAGCGTACTGAGTGATTTAGTACACAATCCGATTTCACCGCAAGAACCTTTGTGCGGGCGCGGATTGGCTATTGACAGGTTGAATAACGCAACTGAAGTGACGTAACCAAATTCTATGGCCCCACCATGATATATGTTTTGTATCCATGCCGTCCATCCATTTGGAGAGATCATTTTAGGGTAATATCCAAAGAATGAGTCACATCCAGAGCTCCAGCGGACCCCACCACAGAAAACAGTGGGGAGAGTGACACCACCGTTAAAAACTTCTAAAGGCCACAAGTTTTTGATCAAGCTTATATTTGTATTTTCCCTTCTTTAATGTCTTTGTTAACTTTTAAACAGGTTAGATTTCGAAAAAACATCATGGTGGGCCTTAGAAAGGTTTCAACGGTGGGCATCAATCTTCCCACTGTTTTCTGTGGTGGGGTCCACTAAACCTTTGGATCTGCCTCATTCTCTGGCTCATGGCTTAAAATAATATCTCCAAATGGATGGACATTGTGGATATGACACATACATCATAGTGGGGTCCACGGAACTTGGTTACGTCACTTCAGTTGCGACTCTCGCTACTCAACTTGTCAGTATCTAATCCGAATTCCGACGTCACCTTTGTGCGCTCCACCTCCCTATGCTCTTGGGAACTTAGATAGGGTGGGCCCTATAGTAATGCATACGTGAAATCTACTCCGACCATTAGGTAACTGTTGGAAATTTAGCCGTAGGGCTAAGATAACACGTAGATTTATGATTAAGGTGGGCCACACTAAAGGAAACAATGGGAGAAGGGATGCATATCATTGCATTTTTACATGGTCCATCGTACTTTTTATGTGAAATCCACTCCAACCATTAGCTTCATTGAAAAAAATTCATACATGGGGTATAACAATTATACCCACGCTTGATTTATGTGGGCCAAACCAAATGACACAGTTTGGATGGTGAGCATCCCCATGCCTATTCCTTTCATGTGGCCCACCGTAATTATTGTTGTAGCTGATTTTTTTGCCATATAGCTAAACATTTTTTTTGCTAACCTTATGGACAGAGTGGATTTCACATACACATCATGGTGGGGCCACTCCCAGCCCACCCTGGTTGGTGTGCAATGATGCCAACCACGGAAGTAGCCCGTGGGTGCTTGAGCAAATCAAGATGGGAAGAGCTTTGCGCGAGCAAATCATGATGGGAAGAGCTTCGATGTGCCTCATAGTGATGTGTATTTGAAATCCACTCCAATCACAAGGTGTGTGATGCGAATTTAGATATACGGCTAAAACATTAGTCACATTCATAATTCAAGTGGGCCACATAAGAAGAAATAGTGCAAAGAATATCCCTCATTCAAATTTTTTCACTTGGTGTAGCCCACATAAATCACTCATGGGCCTAATTTTTCGTCCCCATGTATGAATTTTCATGAAAAAGATAATTGTTGGATTGGATTTCACATAAACATCACTGTGAACCATGTAAAAAATCCAATGGTAGGTGTCCCCTCTCTGATTGTTTCCTTTGGTGTGGCCCACTTGAATCATTAATTCGGATGATTTTTTAGCCCCATGGATAAATTTCCATCTATAACATAATAGTTGGAGTGGATTTCACTAACTTATTATATTACATCCACCTTATCTAAGTTCCCAATACCACTGGGAATTAGACCGCACCAAGATATCCTGCGGGATGGTTCGCAGGAGACCATTACTCTCTCTCTCTCTCTCTCTATATATATATATATATATATATATATATATATAAACAAAAAAAAGAAAGAAGGAAAAAGAAAAAAGAAGGGAAAGTTAATCTGGAAGGCTTTATGAAGATATACTCTATTGGTAGTGTTTTGGGGCCGTTTGCCTTCTTTTATTGTCATAATCTTTTTCTTTTCCTCTTTCAAATTTTAGTGCTTGTCACATTTATTTTGATCCATTTGTGTGAGCAAACAAACTCTTATAGGGGCCCACTTCAGTGGCATCCTCATTGTTTTCTTGAGACAAGCTAGGAGATTGCAATAGCATTTGTTTTATTTTCTTTTGGAGAAAAAGATGTGTGACCTTGGGGCTCGTGTCGAAATGATGAGATGCTGCATGGTGCCCTTGTCAGAGTTTCCTACATGATATCTCTAGTAAATGATGGAGAAGAGAAGAAAAGAAGAAAAGTGAGAGGAAAAGGAGAAGGAGAGGAGAGAGTCGAGAATGCTCTGCACGCCCCCATGTCTCTTTTACTATAATTAGGGCAATCACTTAATACAAGAAAATTATAACTATACCCCTCTGACTAAAAGATAAAATTAACCATAGCCTATGGGCCTAAAGACTAGCCCAAACTTATGACAAAGGCCCAACATAAACCCAAACATATGCGGACCACATGACTCATGAGTAGAGCTGTACACGAGTCGAGTTAACTCGGTCAACTCGCTTGACTCGACTCAGAAAGCTCGATTCGCCTTGTCTTAAAATTGGATTCGGACCGACTCGAGCTAGTTTTTGGAGCTCGAAAAAATTTCTAGTTGAGTTCGAGCTTGCTCGAGCTCGACTCGACTTGGATCGAACCTCAACTCGAATTGACTCGGATCGAATCGGCTCGGTGACTCGGTTATTTTGATATTGATGCTGCTCGCCAAGTGTTTGATGAAATGATTCAATGTAGTGTTGTTTCGGGTGCATACATTCTCCGCAGGATCGGCTGGTGGCGAGGAAGGAATGGATATGAAACAAATCACTATGTTTCGAGTGCATACATTCTCCTCATATCTTGATTTTGATGCTGCTTGCCGAGTGTTTGATGAAATACCTGTAAAGTGTTGTTACTGTTTTGCATTTCGTGAGAAATTGAAGATGCACTCTGTGTTTGAGAAAATGTCGCAGAGGCTTGAACTTCGCTCGAACTGGCCCAAGCTGCTGACCGAACCGAGCTGAGCTGGCCAGTCAGGCTTGTGGACCGAGCCGAGTCGAGTTCGAGCTGGGGTTAGCTACTGGCCGAGCCGAGCCAAGCCGAGCTATGCCAAGCCCAACTCGGTTGGAATTGTATACAACTCTACTCATGAGTGACTGTGGGTCCACATATGTGGCTAGGGTGCCCCACACGTGTGGTCCTAATGCTTCAACACACCCCCTCAAGCTAGAGCATATATATCATGGATGCCCAGCTTGACAAAGAACCTGTCTAGATGAGCTTGACTTGCATGTCTGCCACTTGATCTTGGGACTTAACAAATGACGATCATATTTCCTTGTTAGCAACCTTCTCTCTAATGATGTGACAATCAGCTTAAATGTGCTTGGTTATGTTGTAATAGATTGGATTGTTGGTTATATGAGGTGCTACTTGATTATCACAATACATTCTCATAGGGGCATCCACCATGAACTTGGGCTCGCATAATAATGTCTTCAGCCAAGCAAGTTCGTAAGTTGCATGAGCCATGACCCCGTAGTTTACTTCTGCACTAGACCGAGTAACAACGTTTTGATTCTTGCTTTTCCATGTAATCAGATTTCCTCCTACAAACGTACAATCTATGGTCGACTGACTGCCTATAAAAAGGAAAGCCAACCTAGTCTGTGTTAGGAAACCCTTATACTCAAAGATGTCCATTTCGCTTGTAGAGAATTGCACAACGAGAAGCTCCCTTTAAATATCTAAGTATGCAATGCACGACCTCCATATGAGACATATGAGGAGCCTGCATAAATTGACTAACTACACTGACTGGAAAAGAGATGTCCAGTCATGTAATTATTAAATCGATCAATTTGCCAACTAGCCAGCGATATCTCCCTAGATCATCAAATACTTCCTCTTCATCTATACTCAACTTTGAATTAGTATCCTATAGGAGCTTCAACTGGCTTAGCTAACAGACCTGTCTCTTCTAATAAATCCATCACATACTTTCGCTAAGACAAGTTAATTCCCACATTCGATCTTGTTATCTTTATACCCAAAAAGTATCAAACATAACCTAAATCCTTTGTGTAGAAGTGTTGCTGCAAGAACTTCTTTAACAGAGAAATACCTATGCCATCAGTGCTAGTACCAATGACATCATCCACATATACAACTAACACAATAATAACTAGATAGATTTTTTTTTGTGCATCCAGAGTGGATGCTTAGGTTCCGTTTGGTTTAGCTAAGAGGTTTACTGAGACCTACGTCCGACCACAAGCCGATTCTACTTTAGGTCGAGGTTGAGAAATGGGGCGCGAAACCTTTTTGGTTTGAGTTAATGTGGCTGGAGGTGGAAGGATTTGTAGAAATGACGATAGATTGGTGGAACTCCTTTCAAGTGAATGGTAAGGTTGGATTTAGGCTCCACAAGAAGCTGAAACTTCTCAAAGAGAAATTAAAGGAGCGAAGCGAGGTGATTTTCGCAACTATAGAGTTGATGTTGTTGGAAATTTGGAAGAACTTCATGTTATTGATCTTAAGGAGGAAGGAGACGAGGCGACAGACGAGGACATTGAGAGGTGGGTGGTGTTGGGGTTAGAATATTCCAAGTATCTCAAGGAGGAGGAAATTAAGTAGAGATAGTGTTCGAGTACCTTGTTGCTGAAGGATGATGATAAGAATACACACTTCTTCCATTATGTTGCTTTGGCTAGAGCAAGATGCAGGCTAGAGCAAGATGCAATTGTATCTTGTCATTGGTAGTGGATGGCTCTAGACTTGAGAAGAAGAAGGTATGTTAGGCTATAGTTGGATATTATCAAAGGCTTTTATCCAAAGAACCTTGATCCCGAACAAGGTTAGATCTTCTTCATTTAGACAAAATCCTCGAGGAAGCTGCTGGTTTATTGGAGAAGTCGATCTCAAAAGTTGAAGTCAAAGAAGTTGTGGATGATTTAGGGAGAGACAAAGCTCCAAGACCCGATGACTTTCCAATTGCTTTCTTTTAGGTCGTCCGTAATGTGGTGAAAAGATGTGTTGGATTATCTGCAAGAATTCTTTCAGGATGGAAGTTTTTCGACGGAGTTGGGGTCTTCTTTTATTGCCCTGATTTTGAAGGTCGAAGGTGCGGATGGGTTGAAAGACCTTAGGCAAGCAGATCTGGTTATGGTGGACAATATGCAGGAAGTGGTAATGTGTTTCAAGGTGGTTTCTGGGTTGAAGATTAATGTGGCAAAAGTGAACTTCATGGAGTACATGTATTTGAAGAAGATATCCCAAATTTGGCTTCCTCCTTTGGTTGTAAGGTTGGTTCTTTCCCTTCTTTTTATTTGGGGCTCCCGCTATGAATTAGGGAACCTGCGATCAATGTTTGAAGTATCAATATCTCTACAAGTTTCGTTGGCCGGAGATACAAGAACAATATTGATATTGCCGATAAGATTGTTAATAACTGGAAATGTGGGGAAACATAGGGAAAAGGGTGGAATTTTCAGCGAAATTTCAGGAGCTACTAAAATACACATTTGCATATTTAGAAATAAAAAATTGCAAAAAGAATGTATACATAATCAGCTTCCATTTAATGGGGGCCTAAATGCACGTGACATCATAAGAAATCAATCCAATCATCCCATCCATCCCATCTAACCATCCAACCATCTATCCAACCTTCTATCCAAACATCCATCTATATTTCAGAATATTGACAACACACGATATTTTGCCAAGAAATCATTAATAACTGGAAAGAAAACGAAAGATTGTGGTCTTGATATCGCGCATGTTGTGATAACGATAATATTGAGATATTGTTAATATCATCAATGAAAAATTGAACACTCCATATAACCATGTGCCCATAAAAATTTTGAAATGGCATTTTTTTTAATAAACAAATTTTTGGTGATATCGATGACTTGGCGATATTAGTGATACAAGTGACACCTAGAATTTACATAGTCGTAAATATTGGTGATACTTATTGATACATTGCTAATACTTGGAATTTCTAATACTACTAGTGTTATCAGTATCCCTGCTAGTGTTATCGGTATTCTAGCTGGAGATAACAATCATATCGGGGATATTTTGATAATATCGGGGATATTACCAACAATACCTGCGATACACTTACGGGATTAGGTGACAGAGAGAATCGAGAGAAAACTATCGAAGTGGAGGAGTCGTTACCTCTCTTGGTGGCCGTTTAACCTTGATAAAGGTGGTTTTTTGAATATGCCGATCTATTTTATGTCCCTCTTTAAATGCCCCCAAGGGGTGTTGGCTAGACCGGAAAAGCTAAGGAGGGACTTCCTATGGGGGGATTTGAAGAAGCTTCAAATTTAACTTGTTGAAATGGGAGGAGGTTTGTAGGCTTGTGATGCAAAGTGTGGCGGGCTTACGGGTTTTAAGTAGCATGAACTCAACTCTTCTCGGGAAGTGGTTATGGCAGTCCGGGTAGGAAGAAGGAAGTTTCTGGCGTGAGATTATAGCAAGCATGGTCTTCAGGACGGTGGTTGAGAAACCAAGAGATCTTCTTTGTACATGGCTTGTTATGTTTGGAGATGGGTGATGATGCCTAGAGACTTTTTTGGGAAAGGTGTGTCCTTTTTTGTAGGGGACGGGTCCAAAGTTAGATTTTGGGAGGACACATGGTGCGGTGATGCCCCCTATGCATCATTTGCCCTCTTCTAGCTAGTCTCGCACCCGCAGCTGATTTGAGGGTGGTGGACTGCTACTCCATGAGCGGATTGTTGGCAGCATGGGCTCCACCTGGTAGGAGGAATTTGATGGATGATGAGGCAGAGGTTCTCATTGCGCTTTTAGATTTCTTGTAACACACATACCCAACAGGGGATTCGAACTCTCTTGTTTGGCGGATGCATAGTTTGGAACAATTCTCGGTTAAGTCTTTTTATAGTATGCTTCAGCCTGATTGCAATGACTCTCTTGAGAGGCATATATATCAATTTTGGCTTTATGGTGCTCCTCCCAAAGTAGCTGCGTTCACTTGGTTGGTAGATAGAAAGAGGGTTTTAACGATTGGCAACCTTCAGAAGAGTTCTTAGATCATACCGAACATGTGTTGCATGTGCAAGCAAGACACCGAAACTGTTGATCACCTTTTCATATTCTGCCCGTTTACCCAAAAGATGTGGGATTATTTCTTAGATGCCTATGGGGCTTCATGGGCAATACCGGGGTCAGTGCGGGACCTTCTTTGGGCTTGGCATGAAGGAGGAGGAGGGAAGTAATCCCGATTGACTTGGCTTTTGACTGTCTGCGATTTGTGGTCCATTTGGGAAGAAAGGAATCAAAGATGATTCTGTAACTAGTCTTGGCCTCTTTTGGCAGTGGTGATGGGGGGAGAAATTGATGTTATCTGAATGAACTGCATGTAGTGCACGGTGCCCCTATTGGGCAATGTGTTTGTTTCCTGCTATGCTTAGGGGTGGTGGGCTCGTATTTATTTTTCTTGTTTTATTCTTTTCCTATTCAGTTTTGCTGGCAGGCCTTAACAAAATTTCATCACTTAAAAAAAAAAAGAAAATACCTGCCTTGCTTTATTGAACAAATATCAAATGATATGCCTAACTATGTTTCATCCCAAACTGCAATACCACCTTACTAAACTTGTTGAACCAAGCATGAGGACACTGTTTTAATCCACAAATTGATTTCTTTAGATGAAAGACTTTATCTAACTTCTCTTGAGCAACAAAATTGGGTAGATATATACTTCTTCAAGCAGATCTCCATGAAGAAAGACGTTTTTCACATCAAGTTGGTACAATGGCCAGTCTAAATTTGCAACAATAGAGATCACCACATGTATAAAATGAAGATTGGCCATAGGAGAAAAGGTCTCAAAGTAGTCAACCCCTAGAGTTTGAGTGTATCCCTCTGCAACAGTCAAGCCTTTAAATGGTCTATCAAGCCATCAGATTGTACTTGACGGTATATATCCATTCGCACCCTGCTGCATGTTTTCCTGCTGGTAGCTCAGTTGAAGTCCAAGTTTGATTGTGATGCAGTGCAACCATCTCTTCTTCCATAGCTCGCTTCCACCCATCGCTGTTAAGATCCTTTTGGAAAGAGTGAGGAGCAAACACAGAGGACAAAGACCAATCAAACTACAAAAACAAAGATATAAGCCATCGAAGGAAACAAAATTAGTGATATGATGTCGGGCATAAGTACATATACCCTTACGAAGAGTAATAGGTTTTACAGAATGGTTGGCGTTGGGGATATATGACAGAAAATGAGTTTTACAACCTAAGACTGATGAAGGCATTCAGTCTATGAGATAATATGCGGTCAAAATTGTATCACTCCAAAAACCTTTCGGAACCTTCATATTTAATAAGAATGCCCTAGCAACCTCAGGTAAATGACAATTCTTATGTTCTGCAACTCCGTTTTAATATGGTGTTTCTTGTACATGATTTCGATGAATGATTCCATGGGACAAAAGATAAGAATGAAAATAATTTGATGTATATTCCTTAGCATTGTCAGATATTAGAATACACATTTTAACATCAAATTGAGTTTGTATTTGCATATGAAATTCTTTAAAACAAATAAATACCTTAGAACAAATTTTCATCAAATATAACCTTATCATTCTAGAGTAATCATCCACAAAGATAACATAGTATTTAAAATAAGATAAATTGGAAACATGAACTGGACCTCAAACATCTAAATGTATCAAGAAAAGGGTTCATCACTTACTTTATTGTCACGTGAGAGAAAAGACACTCTATGATGCTTGCTTAACTTGCAAGATTCACGTTTTAGCCTAGATACACTTGACAAAGATGGGACAACACTCCTAAAAATTATTTAAGGATGGGTGACTAAGCTTGGAATGCCACTGATGAGGAGAGACGTTGGTTTACAATGCAATTCCAGTCCTTTTTATTCCTCGATTGAGGTAATAGAGTCTATTTAATTCATGTTTTCCACCAATCATCCTCCCTGCCTTTAGATCCTAAAATTCACATTAGGAAAGAATTTGACAGAACAATTTAGGGCTTCGGTTAGTTTACCGACAGTTATTTTAAAGGAAATTTAAGAATATACAAAACTGAAGATAATGAGAATCTAAAGTAGGACAGACTGTGCCCACCCTATAGACATGAGTTGATGTGCCATCAGCTAGTGTCATAGAAAGGATGGATGAGCACTTGACTAACTGAGACAACATACTACTCTTACCGGTCATGTGATTGGAAGCGCTAGAATCAACACTCTAAGAGACACTTTTAAAAGAAGTAAAACAACCTATACTTGACTTGGCAAAAGTAGCTGTGGAGGAAGAGGCATGGCCACCAGAATCCGTGCCATGACCAGTCCAAGTATTCCTGCCTCCAACACGACTTCCCTCAAAGTTTCTACCTCCAAAGTGACCACTGCGACCATGATTGCCTTGGCTCCCCCATCACCTTTGCTAGGTGCAAAGATAAACGTAGACTGATGGGATCTCACTTCCTCCATGAATCTCAGCTCTCGTGGGTTCGAACTCAGGTAGGAGGCCAGAGAAGAATTTGGCGACATAGAAGTCCTCCATTTGTCTTTGCATAGTCTCAATGTCTGTACGGGCCGCCCACCCCGAGTGTGCCCCTGCATCCCACAGGTCACCCCACTCGAGCCTCGTGTGAAAATGCCCCTGCATTAATCACCCACAGTCAGGAGTCTCGAACATGAGACCTCTCACTTTGATATCACTTTGATGCAGGACAATTAACAACTTGCTCTAAAAGTTCAAACTGATAGAGCGTGGCGAATCAATCCCTTTATCTCATAGCCCAGGCCCCACATCCCATGGGTTAGGTTCTCGGCCAAACCCCTCTCGTGGGCCACACATCACATGGGTTCCATCTCACTCGCCTCACACTGGTGGGGCCCGCCTCACATGGGCCGCCCACCCGAGTGTGCCGCTGCATCCCACAGGCTACCCCACTCGAGCCCGTTGTGAAAATGCCCCTGTAATATTATTTCAGACTTGAAGAAGATGACATTTGCATTGATATGTGGCTCTATACTGTTCGTAATAGTCCATCGCAATGGCCTCATCAGGTTTGAGCGAAGTTAGATATTTCACCTTTCTTTTTCCTATAAGAAAAACCTCTATAGATGTAGCCCACTGTAGATAGTTTTTTTTCCATTCATTTTAGTCGATGTGATTTGGAGAGACAGAGACTCAGATGGAGACATAATGTTATTCTTTGATTCATTCTTGGTATCCATCTTGATAAATGGAAGAACTTTGAACACACTAGAGAAAACTTTCAACTACATTGGATGTCACATAAGTAGAAGGATGCATGTATCCACGAACATAATCAACTAGATCATTACTGGCTTTCTAGCTTTTATTTGCATACCTTTATTTTTATTTTTAAATCTGTACCATCAACAACTTTCATGCATAATTTGTGTCTTCAAATCTGATCGTATGTTCAATTGTAGATGCGAGATGACCCACTTTGACCCATCACATGGATAAAACATAAAGTGGGCCTTACACCACTTTATTTAACATGATTACACCTCCTACTGAGTGGTGGTGCAACGAGGAAAAGGGATTAGGTTAGGTCAGCCTCAAGCATGTTAGAGTTTCCCAGAGAGAGGGAGGGAGGGTATCCGATCACTTGCGACCTAATACCATGTAGTAAATGATGAAGAAAAGAAGAAAAGTGAAAGGAAAAGGAGGAGATGAGTGAGCTTAGAATTCTCCACATGCTCCTACATCTCTTTTATTATAATTAGGACAATCACTTAACACCAGAAAATTACAATTATACCCCTCTTAACTAAAAGATAAAATAAACCCATGACTCATGGGCCTAAAGGCTATAGCCCAAACATAAGACAAAGGCCCCCCAACATAAACACAAACATATGAGGACCACATGAGTGACCGTGGGACCACATGTGTGGTCATAATGTATCAATAGGATCTAAATCTCTCTCTCTCTCTCTCTCTCTCTCTCTCTCTCTATATATATATATATATATATATATATATATATATATATTAATATAGCGGCTTTTTACTTGATTTAAAAAAAAAGGAAATCAAATCAGCATCTCTGAGGCTGTTAAAAAAGAAGAAAAAAAGAAAAAAGTCATTACCATTAAAATGAATATACTTTTGGTGTGATATACTTCTATTCTTCTTTCTTTGTTTCGCAAGTGTACTTGATGATGCTTTCTTCTGTTCTTAGGCTGCATTATGCTCTATAAGGATTATTAGGAAAGTCCCAGATCTGGCGGAAAATTTTATGACGCCTGCTGCTTCTTTACTGAAAGAAAAGCATCATGGGGTTCTAATAACTGGAGTTCAGCTCTGTACCGAACTATGCAAAGCCAGCGTGGAGGCTCTTGACTATTTAAGAAAGGTAGATTGACTATTGCAAATTACTCATGGTGATGTAGCTATATCAAATTATTGGCAAACTTTTTTTTATTATCCAGTGCAGAACCGTCAGAGTTCACACTGTTCATAATGCAACTGCTGTATGGTGTGAATGTCGTTTGGGGATTCAATTCCCTGGGCATGGATGTGTATGCATGTGCCCATATTGACATGGGTAGACATTCACCATTTTTCTGCCACCTGCAGAAGCTCACTTCCTGGGTTCTTATAATTATCATGATGATGCATGACTTGCCTGAACTTTGGCAGCTTTCTTCATTCCATGCATAAACAAAAGTGCAGACAAGTTTGCTGCTTATTTGGGATCTTTTAGTCTGTGATGCTAATTATTAAGCAGTTTACTTATATGATCTTTTTCTGATTACATGATGAATTATTTTGACATGGTCATAAAAGTACACGGACAACTTGGTTCGAGTTCTGAAGGACCTCATGGGGAGTCCATATGCACCTGAGTACGACATTGCTGGGATTACAGATCCTTTCCTACAGATCCGATTGCTTAGACTCTTGCGCATGTTGGGCCATAGAGATGCAGATTCTAGTGATAGTATGAATGACATTCTTGCCCAGGTTAGTTGTCATGTGCTGCTTGCTATTTTTGGCCAGTATATTTGTTTTATGGCTTTTGATGACCTGTGTTGGGATGTGTTGGCAACAAGACTTCTGTTTGTTAATTGTGGTTCAAACTGTGGTCATTTAACCAGTCAATGTTTTGAAAGTGACTAAGAAGGATCAGTTATTTTTTCTTCTCTAATTTTGTTTTCGTCCAGTTGAACTAACATTCTCTATACATGCCTATGATGTCAGATGTTAGACGAAAATACAATGTAACATATAAAGCTCAACTTGTCAGTGATTACCTTCATTTTTGGAAGTGTAGATTTTGGTGCCAAGACACTCATGGATACCGTATTTTTGTGGTTAACTACATGTGGCGTAACATAACTTCCTACATACCATCTCTCTGTCTTTCG
Source organism: Magnolia officinalis (assembly GCA_021015155.1). Taxonomy (NCBI): domain Eukaryota; kingdom Viridiplantae; phylum Streptophyta; class Magnoliopsida; order Magnoliales; family Magnoliaceae; genus Magnolia; species Magnolia officinalis. The sequence continues at coordinate 23,175,198 of JAJHSJ010000015.1, forward strand.
CTCTCTTTCAATGGTCCCTATTCTCTATAATGGGCATACACCCCCCCCCCCCCCTTCCCCCTCTTTTCTCTCAAAATGAACATACTCTCTCTCTCTCTCAGTGTGTGTGCGTGTGTGTAAGTAGGGGTGGGAATGGGCCAGGCCGCCTGCTCCAGCCTTGTAAGGCCAGGGCTTGGTTCCCTAAACTTGGCCTGAGGGCTAGTCCTAGGCCTCAAATCTAGGGCCGAGCTGGGCTAGGGCCAATGATGAATGGCCTGATCCAATCATTAAGTGAGCCACCATTATAATGGTTTAAAGGCACTTGTTAATGATTCCCTATCGACTTACATGTGTAGTATACATATAATCATTGGATCCAGGTCATGTTTTAATGATCCAAACCATTCATATGTAAAATTTGTTGAGGATGGAGGATGTCCCCTCAAAAGTTTTAAAATCGTGCCTATTAAAAACCTTTTATCACTTAGGTATTTTCCTTATAAGGTCAGCCCTGGCCTAGCCGAGCCAATTAGGGCTAGAGGAAGGGCCAAGACATTTTCATTCCATTAGGTCCAGGGATTAGGTTGGGCTTGGCCCAACCCTCAACCAGGTCTAGCGCGGTCCATTATGACCTCTATCTATATAACAGGCAAACCTCCATTACAGGCTATTCTCCATTACACAACCATTTGTTTCTGTGACATTCTGTTAAACCATTTGTATGGCCTGAATAGCATACACAATGGGGACGAGTTTTGAAAGGGTTCTCACGCGTTCTCATGAAACCAGGTCCTAGGTGAAAATTTCCTATATGGTGGTGTAGGACGGCCTAATCTAACCCTAAATAAATGCAGAATTTGGGGCGGATTTATGCAAGCACTAACAATAAAAATTCAGCATTATACATCATGAAACAAGAAGGAACTAAGGAAAATTCAGCAATGATCACGGCCATCCATCACAAACATGTTGTATTGAACCTTAAAATCTGAATTTAGTCGGATCCTGCGAAAGATAGGACTTTCGCCTCGCAATGGGTCCGTCCGACGATTCAAGTGGATTTTCTAATCCAAGAAATTGGAATTTTATGGATTGGGAAATCTGGAAAATTCAGAAAAATGGATGATTCTTTGATTATAGTTCAAATTTAGGGCCTTGGGTGATGGGATTTGAAGAAGATCAAAATATGTATATGCAGGGATCAAGTTCTTCTTAAATCTAATGATTTGGATTGAAAAGAAAAGGGATCGGCTTCTAGATTTAAAGAATTTAGAAGAAAAATGAAGAAAATAGGTTTAAATAAAAGAATACCTTAAGAAAAGAAAGGAGAGATGAGGAGAAGATGAGAAATCACTTCCCTGGGCTTCACGCCCTCTTCCAATCACTGGAAGTTGAAGACAGAATCGTCTGGCCTTGAAGCAAAAGCTCTCTTTTTCGTAAACATAACATAGCATTACCTTTGAGGTTCAGGGCAAAACACTCTTATAAATTCATAATTACGTTAAATGATCAAAATACCCTTACGAAAAAGTTTTTAAAAAAGAAATTCGCACAAAAATTGTTTGCACAGTCTCAAAACTCAAATAAATAAAATTTGCACAAAATAAAATCAAATCCAAGATGCCCGATGGACCTCGATGATAGCGCAATGAAGGTGGGCTACAACCATCCAACGGTCCGATCACACCATCATCACAATCCAACAGTCCAAATATCTCTTCCAAACAACTTACACACGCCGTGAACACATGTGTAGGGTCTTCAACCTCTAGAGACCCGACCCGTACCTGTCATCTAACCACATTGACACGGGTAACGCACGCCTCCTGCTTTGATATACTTTGAGTAGTCTGATGTTTGCTTCATATGGGTAATAATCTCTTAGGAATCGATTTGCAAATAACTTCCGTGAAAACTCATACCACATGATGTGTGCACATCTTGCTAGATTCACCTCATGACACCCTTAGGGCCCAGAAATCAACTGATCCAAAACTTAGGTGGACCACAATAAAGGGTACAAAGTCGAAGGGGATGCCCACCCTTGATTTTCACCAGGCCCACCAGTGTTGCAAAACAACTTGGTTTTTTCTTGATCTTCTTCATCCAACTAGATGAAGGTTTTGTTTGGCTTGTACTGCATCTATGCAACATGGGGGATGAGTTCTGAAAGGGTTCTCATGACAACCAGTTCCCAAGTGAATTTTTTCCTCTATATATATATATATATATATATATATATATATATATATATATATATATACATAAAACGAGGGAGTGGGGGACCAGAGCTGAGAGTTAGGTTGGGGGATTATGTTTCTAAGGTGTTGAGAATTAAGAGGGAGGTAATTTTAACTTTGGAATATATGAGGAGGTTAGAGCAAGGTATTAAAAAGCAGTTACATAGTGGCCATTGCGTAATGGTAATGGTGGGAACGGTTGTGTTACGGGGCCGTAATGGCCGTTACAGAAAAATAGTCCGTAATGGCCTGTTACAAGGCCGTGGCTGCTTTTTTTTTTTAGTTCTTTCTTTTTAATTGAAGTTGGCCGTAACAGCTGTTACAACCCATATTGTAATGGTAATTTGGTGGCTGTCACGGCCAGTGTTACCATTACTGAATACCTAGGGTTAGAGTACAAAAAAAAGCCCCTTATATATCTTATGTTCTTTTTTTATTTATTTATTTGTATTTCCAATTGTTCCTGCACTCAAATTTTGTTGCATTCGCCTTATCTACCTTTGCACTGTGATTAAAAAGTGGCATTGTGCTGTTGGTTATTAGATACCCTTCAGTTTTTGTTGCATTTGTCTCATCTTTTTTTGCATTGCGATTACAAAGTGGCACTGTGCTTTTGGTTATTAGATCCCCTTCAATTCTAGCTACTGTGCCATTGAAGTTTGAGGTGATAAAGGGTTAAAAAACTATCAGTTATAAGAATATGCTTCATATCCTTTAAAAAAAAAGTAAATTGCTTCATTAATATATCTACTACTTCTACTTCTATACATCTCTTGATGTTGTTGGATTACTTCAGGTGGCAGCAAAAACCGAGTCGAACAAAAATGCAGGGAATGCCATACTGTATGAATGCGTGGCAACTATTATGGGCATTGAAGCTAATAGTGGCCTACGTGTGCTTGCTATTAATATTTTGGGAAGATTCCTGTCAAACCGTGACAACAATATAAGGTCAGATTTCCTTTTGGTGCCTATCATCCTAGGGCACAATTGGCTTCTGTAGCTTGTTTGGTTTTGGATGGATAGGCCAATGTGGTTAGTTCATGACTGTTGAAAAATCAATTTTGTAACTATGGCTCTGTGAGAGTTATACTGAATACTGCATTTTGTTGGAGAGTGCAGAACTGCAGAGTTGACCTTTTAGTGATTAGTTGTTTATCTCTTGCCATTCGCAAAAGAGATTTCTCGTGAAATTTATACAGTTCAACTAATTTGTCAACAATATTTATCAATTAAAAAATTTTCAAAAATATTTATCGATAGAAAAATGTCAGCAACACTCTTCCAAAAGAAGAAGAAGAAGAAGAAGAACAGAAGAACAAAAGTAAGCAACATTCATTTAAAATTTTGTTGGTGCTACAAGTATTCTGTGATGGTTGAACATTTTATATTTCTTTCTTGCTGATACCTTCATACCCAATAAAGTCCTGGACTTTCAGTATCCAGATGATGGGATATAGATATGGGACATGGCTTGGATATGTCCATTGCTGTATGTCACTGTCTTCTTAGCTATTCAGATATGATTTGCAAGGTAACATCTACACCACATCATATACTATGTTTATGTATTATATTGCAAAGCTATACAACTATAATACAAAATGATAAAGAGATGAATATTTTGTCTCTTACTATCTTTGACTATTTTTAGCACTTAACAAATTTATAAGAATCTCATCTTTAAGATTATGCGACAGTGATAGCTTTCCTATATATTGGAAGTGTACTCACAACCACGTCTGTATGCAAGCTTTTCTGGATACTGCCAGGTTGTACTAACGCTTCAGTTCCCGTAACTTTGTCCATATCAATGTGAGCGTATCATAGCTTGCACATTGATGTATCTTTATTCTCCCATTAAAGGGTGTTATCTCTTTTCAACCTCAGAGTTGTCAAACAGCATATCTTGTTAATTTATTCTCCTTCTTAACTTATCAATTTCTGAATCTCATTCTTGGTGCATTCCTCTTAGAAACTTAGGTTTTGTCCCCTGGACAGAGATTAGTTCACTGTGTTATTGTCTTTAATGAAGTTTTTTGCCTTTCAATAAAAGTTCTGAATTGTAATTTTGAAATAATTTTAGGGATATTTTAATGAAAAAGTCAAAAAGAAAATTTTAATGAAAAAGTCGAAAGAAATTTTAATGCACCACCACTTTTAGCATTCAGCTTTCAGCATTAAAGTGAAGGGAGAGAAGCTGACAAAAAGACCCATATTTTCAGTGATAATTAATTTAAGCACTTAATAATCTAGATTTTGCCAAACAATCTGAACCATGTTAGTGCTGAAAATAAGTTTTAATAATTAATAATTTGCTGTGTATCTTTCGCTGTCTCCTGTTTTGCAGTCTGCTTCCTTCAGAGTTCATATATTTCCGTGGATGATTTCATGCCATATCCATACCATCTACATACATTGTATTTCTTCTTCCAATTGGCATGGTTACTTCATTATTAGGTTTGTTTCATTTAAATCCATTATTTCCAGTTGCTGATCAGTTCCTATCTGTGGTTGCTGCTAGAATCGCAACTGCAACAATTTTGCTGTTTTCGTTTTGATATTAAGCTTCAACAAAGATGCTTTTACTATCTTGTCTGGGGCTTGATCTTTGATCACAACCAGCAATCGTGCAATTGTCATAATAGAAAACAGACCAATGGTCTTCCAGCTATTATCCACGTAATCTCTTTCCTGTCTCCTGTCTCCTTATGGTGAATCTTCATCAGCTTATGCTGATCTTTACCCAACAATACAACCTAGCTTCTCATCATATTTCTTTTGTCATGTGATGGTTTCACTAACAAGAGAAAAAAACCTCCCATTTTCAAAGATTTATGTGGTTTTTCCATTTGAAATTACCAAGCAAAGGTTTGATTTCTCTAATATATAGGCATCTTTTTTGACATGAATCATGATGTCTTGAACATCTATGAATATGTGGAGCAAAAGCCTTTTGGACATTGAGCTCCCTACATTGCAGCCCTCCCCCTACCTATATCCTTTTTTCACCCTTTTATGGTTTTTTCAATGTGAGCAATCCTATGTCTTTGCAACCAATTGGATGCATAAGATATTTTCTTCGCTTGTCCAGTGCACTACTAAAGCAAAGGTATGCAAACATGATATGCATGTGAGGTTAGTGATTGCTTGATGAGTGGGCTTGCTTGAGTTTTGAGCCAAACATGAAAAGAGTTGTTCTGTATATGAATGGCCCTAGATATTTACAAGTACAATGTTTTAGCGCGCATGCAAAAATGCACTCTTCATCTAACATGAAGGGATGCCGTTAGCATTCCTTGTTCATGTGGCCGATATCTGATCGTCTTGATTTTAGGTCATGACATAGGCATCGGGGTCACTTGATGAATGGCTTAGATCTTGAATACAATTCTATATTGGCATGTCCTATATCTTTACATGCACCTGTGGTTCACACCGTCCTACTAATCTAAAGTAAAAGAAAGCTCGACATCTTTTAGACATGGGCTGCCCTTATGGAAGGCCTCTCCTATGACCTTTCTATTTTATTTCCTAGCTTTTTTTTTGTTTTTTTTTGTTTTTTTGTTTTTTAAATTTCAATAAAGAGGCGCTAGTGGGAAGGTAGAGTGTAGAGGAAAAAAGCCTCTGTTTTGAGGAAAAGTGGGCTAGGACCGAAACTGGAGAACTCATTCTTTGATAAAATATCGAGGGTGGAGGCGGAAGGTGTGGAAAAGTCCTTCTCGGAAGAGGAAATCAAGCGAGCAACTGACGAGTTAGGAAAGGATAAAGCTTCGAGTCTAGATGGTTATTCTGTAGCCTTCTTTGAGGAATTTTGGGAATTAATAAAAAAAATATTTGGTTGCTTTTATAAGCGAGTTTCATAGCACTGGTAAGAATTGGGTACTACCTTCATTGCTTTGATTCCAAAAAAGGTGTGGGGAGCTTGTAAGATTTCTGTCCAATTAGTTTCTTGGGTAGTCCCTATAAGAAACTAGCAAAGATTCTGGCTTCATGGTTCCGGGAAGTGCTGAGTGGGGTCATCTCTAAATTGCAAGGTGCCTTTGTAGTAGACAGATAGATGGTTGATAGTGCATTGATTGCACATGAAGTAATTGATTCCCGACATGAAGAAAAGAAAAAAAAGGGGGTTGTTCACAAACTGGATATAGAAAAGGCATTTGCTTATGTGGGCTAGGGTTTTCTTGATTATATTTTTGGTCGTTGGGTTGTGGTTAGAAATGGAGAAGCTGGATACAGATTTGTGTAATGTTGGCTAAGTTCTTGATTTTGCTAAATGAATCATAAAGAAAAGAAAAAAAAAGGGGTTGTTTGTAAACTAGATATAGAGAAGGCATGAGATTATGTGTTCTGGGGTTTTCTTGATTATATATTAGGTCAGTTGGGCTGTGGTTAGAAAAGGAGAAGCTAGATATAGAGCTGTGTAATGTTAGCTAAGTTCTCGATTTTGGTTAATGAATCTTCGAAAGGCTTTATTTTATTTTATTTTATTTTTTTATTTTATTTTTTTATAGCATCGAGAGGTTTGAGACAAGGGGACCCACTATCTTTGTATCTATTTGTTGTGGTGATGGTGGCTCTAAGTCGTATGCAACAAAGATGAGTGGATGCAGAACTCATAGTAGGTTTTAGGTGGATAAGTCAGAATTTTAGGTATCTCACTTATTATATGCAGATGATATGATTCTATTTTGTGATGGGGATGTGCAAAAGGTGGACAATTTGAAGAGGATATTTACTTGCTTCGAGGTAGGTTCAGGTTTAAGGGTGAAGATAAGTATCAACGAATTGTTAGGGATTCAAATGTCGAAAGAAATGGTGGGTGAGTATGCTTGAATCTTCGGATGTCGACTGGGATCATTTCCTTCGACCTATTTAGGTATACCATTATGCATAGGTAAATTTTCTAAACATTTGTAGGATAAGGTAGTGGAAAGGTTCAAAGGGAAGCTATCAAGTTGCAAAAGATGACAATCATCTTTAGGAGGAAGATTAAGATTGATAAAGGTGACAATGTCTAATCTCCCGATCTATTTTATGTCTCTATTAAGATGTCCAAAGTTGGTGTTAATCCGTTTAAACAAAATTAGAAGTGATTTTCTTTGAAGAGGGGTCAAAGAGAAGCACAATTCCATTTAGTGAGTTGGGGAGTGGTATGCAAGTTTTTTTTTTTTTCCAAAAGGGGGAGCTAGAATAAGAAGTTTGGAATTGATTATTCTAGCGTTGTTGGAGAAATGGTTGTGACGGCTTGGGGGGGGGGGGGGGGGGGGGGGGGTGGGGGAGAGGGGGGACAAATTATAGTAAAGAAATATGGAGTGGAGGAACAAGGAAGATGAATTAGAGTCTTCTCTATATAAAGCGTCAGGGGTTTGCAAAGCAATAACAAGACTTCAGGAGAAAGTAGGGGGTTGGCTTTTCTTTGGGTAGTGTTGCTAGCATTTGATTTTGGAAAGATGTTTGGATGGGTGAGAAGCTGCTTCAAGAAGTTTTCCCAAGGTTGGCTACTATAACTTTGGATCTAAATATTTTGGTTACTCGTTGTTTTTCTGTTGAAAAGAATGAGGTGATATGGACTCCTTTATGTAGAGGAATTTGTTGGAAAATGAAGTAGAAGAGATGATCAAGTTGCTAAAAATGCTTCAAAAAGCCAAGTCAATGCTGGGTGAGACGGGGTTCTATGGTGTGGATTAAAGCAAAAATTGGAAAATTTTTGGCTGAATCTTTCTATAAGTTTATTTATGGGTTTTCTTTTTTTCTTTGGAAAGGGAAATCAGTTATAATGCCCCCCTTATGGGTTTTCTTTGGAAAGGGAAATCAGTTACAATGCCCCCCTATGGGTTTTCTTTGAAAAGGGAAATCAGTTATAATGCCTCCCCCCCCTCAGTTTATTTATGGGTTTTCTTTGGCGTGGGTAGTTGGAAGGAACAAGTTTCTAATGGGAGAGAATCTCCACAAAAGGAATATGGTGTTGCCGAATGCATGTTTAATGTGCATGCAAGATGAGGAGACGGTGGACCATCTTTTTCTTCATTGTTCCTTTGCTAGCGAAATATGGGGAAAGTTCCTTGAAGGTTTCAAAATTTCCTGGGTTATGCTATGATCTACTAAAATCTACTTTCGGGCATGACATGGGGGAGGCATTGGAAAGGAAAGGAGGCAATATGGAAGATATCATTGTTGGCTGGTATTTGGGTTGTATGGGAAGAGAGACAATAGGTGTTTTCGTAATAGTAGTAGTCTGGTGTTGGAGGTCTTCATGAGGGCAAAAGTGAATGCATTGGAATGGGTTCTTTTTCTTTGGATTTGTATTCTTTTGGCTTCGTCCTTACAATAATAATTATCGCTTTTCAAAAAAGAAAAAGAAAAAAAGAAGAAAGAGGCTCTAGAAACCTCTTGGGATGCCTAACTGTTTTTCTAGTGATTGGGTAGAGTTAGGGCTATACACGAACCGGGTTAGCCCGGTTGACTCACTTGACTTGGCCCGAAAAAGCTCGACTTGGCCCGACCCGGAACTGAGTTTGGTCAGGGACGGGCCATTTTCTTCAGCTCGAAACTGAGTTCGGGCCGAGTTCGAACAGGTCCCAGTTCCGCCCGACTTGGTCCGAAACCCGACTCGACCCGGCCCGACTCGGCCGTTTATATATATATATATATATATATATATATATATATATATATATATATATATATATAAATCCTTACCCTAACCATTTGAGACAGAGAAGCGAGAACGCCACCCAACCCTAAACCCGAAAAGTCTCTCTCTCTCTCTCTCTTTCCCTCTCAATCTCTCTCTCTCTCCCTCTCTAATCTCTCTCTCTCTCTCTCTCTCTCTCTCTCGTCTCTCCCTCTCTAATCTCTCTCTCTCTCTCCCTCTCTCTCAATCTCTCTCTTGACTTTTGGGATAGTTCACCGCTTATCTTTGAAGTGACAGTGACTCATCCACCTCACAGGTGTCATAGATTTACAGCAATCCAGGCTGTCCAAATTGTGGGTCCCTTTGTAGATGGAGCAGAGTCCAAAAATCACGTAAATTGGAAGGTCGTAACCATTTAAGTTTGACGATTGAAACATTTTAACCATTCATTTGATAGCCGCTGACTGGATAGCCTAGATAGTTTGACATGTTTCAAGTTATGCACTGTCCACAATGAGACGTATAACTTGAACGGCCTAGATTCACCCAAATACAAAAAGGAATTATAATGTCCTGACTAGTTAGATTTTTTGTGGAGTTTATAGTTCAACTATCTAAACCGTTGATCGAGGACCTTGTAATGGGTCGCGGATTACCTGCCAAAGCCCTTCTCATGAACTTGTTGTAAGGTCCGAAACTGGCCCAAACTTGGCCCGAACTCGCCCGATTGCTGACCGGGCCGAGTTCGGGCTAGACATGTTGGCCCGGTGACCAGGCCGGGCCGGGTTTGGGCTGGGTTTGGCTGGCGACCGGGCCGGGCCGGGTTGAGCCCAGTTCGACTCGGTTCGGCCCGATGTACACCCCTAGGTAGAGCACTCAAGGATGTATTAACCATATGTGCACGTGCTGACTTGATACATGTCTAAGATCTGTAATCACCCGATTGATCACTTGATTAGTGGGCTTGAGCATATCAAGTGTGGGTTCCACTTATGAATGGGCTCAAATCCTATGTAAAGTTCTGCTTTCATCCAACATGAATTGAGGCCTGCATCATTTTTAACTTATAAGCGTCGCTGACATTAGATAAACTTGTTCTCTGTCAAAACACATAGGGGCCACTTGTTGAGCAACTTGGATCTTGCAAAAACCTCTACATTGACACATATTCAATATCTTTCTGTATGTGTGCCATTCATTGCATGGTTCTCTTCAATAGTAAAATGAGAAGATGCTACGAGAAAGATGACTGGACATCACCCTTAAGAAGACCTCAGGAAACAACCTCTTGTAACATGTATTAACTTGGTCTTGAGTGGTTTTAGGTCATATAATTGTTTCTTTGCTTTAGAAACATCTTCATGGTAATGCATGTGGTTGTATAGATTTCAGTTTTTTGGATCATAATGGATACTTAAATTTTTTTTTTTTTTTTTTTTCTCTAGGCTCCATATTCTTTTTAGTTGTAGTCCATGCACGACAACATCATTCACAAGGAGCAAACTGAGAAGTTGAACTATTGGTAAATAATTATACTAATAGACTTGTCTAAGCTATTTGGGGTTGGTTTTATGAATCTTGTTTCACCAGTCAATCATAACCAATGCCCTATTCTTGTTAAGTGAACAAGTCTTTATATTCCTTCTCTCCACCTATATGCAAGTCCTTTTTGGTCTTCCTTGGTTCTCATCCTCTTTTCAGGCCCTTCAACTCTGATTACCGTGGATGACTTCCAGTGTGTAGCGGGCTGTGGTGAGGGACTTTGTGGATGGTTGTTGTGTCGCCTTCACAGAATTCACATGCTTCACTCATGTAATTATGCTTGCATCCAAATAATAAGATTGTCAAAGTACAAAGATTTACTTACATGATTCATGTGGAATGTTGGAGTATCCTTGGTGCTTAGATGCTTTAGCAAGTGATTTTTGGACTTCAACGCAGCCGGAAGCTCCAAAATGTGTGGCCATTAGGACATTTAGCAACATATGCCAATATAAAGCATAGAAGTATCATCCTTATCTAAAGCAACACATGTCTAAGTGATAAAATATTGAGAAAACATTTCATTCAACTAGAAGACAATTGCACATCCAAGAGGGGCCATAAATAGCGTAACACAAACACCATAACCCTAGTAACAATGGAAATTACTAAACTACCCCTAATTCAACACTATTCTCTATTGGTTCTAATCAATGATAATTTTATTATTTCCCTTCTTATTTAAAGCACAAACAATTAAACATAAAGAAAAAACTAAAACTAATCCATTCATAATGCACCCCTTTGGGCCTCTCACTTTTGAGCATGTGAGCCTCACATGTGGAGGCATGTTGGTCTTACAAGTTGGATGAAGGATCTGCTTGCATCATTTTACTCCCTTAAAGAACTCGGCCTCGAGTTGTAGGATAAGGAATGAACTTCCATTACTCTGCCTTCTCATATTAGATCTTTTCCATGGCTTGGGCTTCTATTGGTAGGTCCTTTTTGTGAACTTCCCTTACATCTAGGGAATGCCTTCGTTTTCTCTTTTTGCATCCTTGAATGTAAAGTGGTTCTTAATAGTCATCCGTCTTCTTCATTGACAGTTTTGCCTTTCTGCTCACATTTCTTTGATTGAGCGCATGGTTGTTGCCTTCTTGTTCTTCACATTTTTACCAACTTGTCCCATGACTACTTTCGATTGCCTAAAATGCATTAGCTATTAGCAGTGTTCAAGTTGTCGGTATCGCTACAAGTTTCGTTGGTCGGAGATAAATATATATAATATCATTATTGCTGATAATACCACCGATAACTGGAAATGCGGGGAATATGAGCGAAAACATGGGAGAAACGGTGGAATTTTTCAGTGAAACTTCATGACATGCCTAAATACACATATTTGCATATTTATGAATAAAAAAGTATAAAAAGAATGCATTAAATAATATTTTTTCATTTAATGTGGCTAAAAAAAGCATGTGCTGCCATAAGAAAACACTCTAATAATAACCAAAATAAGTTTATATAATATAAATGTAGCTAGCATACAATGAATTAAGACATGTAAAAGTAACTGAATTCAAAAAGTACACATTTCTGGATGGCTTTGACACAAGGTTGTTTTTTACCTCCCTCGTCCGGATGGCTTAGATCATACAATTGTTGCTGTCAAACAACCAACATTAGATGGGCCACTGCTAAGAAAGAGGAAAAAAATAACCAAAAAAAAAAAAAACTAATCCAAAACTTCTGTGGCCCCACAAATGTTTCAATGGTGGAGGTTTAATTTGCGTTGTTTCCTATCATGCGGCCCACTTGAGTTTTGGATATGCCTCATTTTTTGGCCCATGTCCTAACATGATCTAGAAAAACGGGTGGGCGGGGTGGATTTCTCACAAATATCACGGTGGGCCCCACCTACCATCCATGGCAAGCCCTTCTTTGAAGGCTTTCGCAGGTGTGGATTGCGGACCGAACAACTCTTAGCATACTGAGTAAACTCTATGAGGTCTACCGTGATTTATGTATTTTATCCACTCCATCCATCCATTTTACCAGACAATTTTAGGGCTTTATCCCAAAAATGAAGCATATCCAAAGCTCAAGTGGACCACACCATAGGAAACAATGTGAATCGAATGTCTGCCGTTGAAACATTCTTGAGGGCCACAAAAGTTTTAAATGAAGCTGATATTTGTATTTTCCATTGATCCATGTCTTTGTGATCTTATGAACAAGTTGGATAACAAATAAACATCACTGTGGGCCCTAGAAAGGTTTCAACGCTGGAAATCATTATTCCCATGGTTTCCTGTGGTGTGGTCCAATTGAGCTTTGGATATGCTTCAATTTTGTGTTCAACCCCTAAAATGAGCTCGAAAAATGGGTGGACGACGTGGATAAAGCACATACATTCACGGTGGGCCCAACACAGTTTACCCAGTACATTAAAGCCGTACGAGTAACCCAGTACCACCGGATTTCCTCACAGTCCATTATTGGGTGGGACCCTGATCGTGGGGCTACATCAGTGATATAAGATGTATATCTACACCGTCCATTCATTTTGGCAGATTATTTTAGGGCATGGGCCACAAAATGAGTCAGATCCAATTCTGAGGTGGACCACACCATAGAAAATAGTGGTCATTGAATGGACACCATTAAAAACTTCTTGGGGCTCAGAAGTTTTGATCAGCCTGATATTTGTGTTTTACCTTCATTTAGGTCTCTGTGAACCTAATGAAGTGGTTAGATGGCAAATAAAAGGTACAGTGGGCCCTAAGAATTTTTTAATGGTAGACGTTCAATCACCATTGTTTCCTGTGGAACTAACTCATTTTTTTTTTTTAGATCATTCCATAAAACGATTGTCCAAAATAGATGATCGGAGCATATAAAATACATTACATCATAGTGGGCACCACAGTACCTTAAGTAGCCGCGACTCGCGACTCGCATGCTACACTAGCATCATTTGCGTCCCTTAAAAAAGGGGTCTGATGCCATTTTCGGAAAGGGGAATAGGGTTTCCCATTTCCATTTCGAACCCAAATCCCCAATTGAAGGGTTTTTTGTTTCGAACCCAAATCCCCAAATCAAACCAAAATTCCCAATGGATATCGCAGATTATTCACTGGAATTCCCGTTGATTCTGAAAATTTTCATCTATTCGAAGAAAAAAGGGTGGTTTTGTAGTACCTGTGGAAGACCTACGCACAACTTTTGTCGAGCGATCGATTGGCCCACCAATTTCTTCTTCCGATTAGGCTTACCTCTTCTAGAGGTACTGAAATCACCTTCTTACAATTTTTTAAAATTGTTTTTCGATTTTTTTTTTTTTTTTTTCGCATTTACAATGCTCTCCCCAAAATTTCCGATACTGCCTTTTTATTGGTGAAACGGGTTGTTAGCTACAGTGTAGCTTGTGACCCAGTTAGGTACATACAATGAATTTGTCGCTCGACAACTCTAATTATCTCGAAAACTCTAAAAAATTGCTGATAATTCGTTGACAACTGGCAGAGAAACGAAAAAAGGGGTGTTTGGTGTCGCAACGCTGGCGACATCGATATTATTGTTGATATTATCGACTTTTCGCCGATAACTTAAACACTGACTGTTAGAGACAATTCTCATCCTATTGTCCTTTTAGCGAGCGTCATTCTTCATTAGCTTGAAGTCGCTTTCCCTCTTGTCAGGCTCAAGATTGTAGGTCATGGTTTTAAATATTGGTTATGATACCACCGATACATCATGGTTCTAGGTATTGGCTACAATATGTCTGATATGTCATAATTTTAGATATATGTTACGACATGGCCGTATCACAACCGTATCGGCCACACACATGATGTGATATGATGGTGAATAAGTTGGTTATGAAAAAAATGGCTGTATCTACCCGTATCAGCCGATACGCCCCATATTGGCATCTATATAGGGCTGATATGGTTGATACATGCCAATATGGCCATTAAAAGGCCCTAGTTAGATTATTATTATTATTATTATTATTATTATTATTATTATTATTATTATTATTTCAACTTTTTTCTATGCTTTTCTTCATTTTACCCTTGGTGGAAGCTTAGAAACTATTTTTAGACTAGAACTAGGTTTGTTATGAGGACGAATTGAAGCAAAGTGGACCATTTTGGAAAATATTAGAAGAAGAGTTAAACCATCATTTTGTTTCCGCTTTTCATGTTCTTTTTATTGTGTTTATAATGGGCCCTATCATGCTCCATTTGTATTGGATTAGGGCTCATTTGGTTAACTTCAGCAGATCAAGGTTTTAGACAACATTCATTGCAAAGAATGGTCTAATACACCTTGAGTACATGTTAAAAGCACAAATTGATAGATATGGTGTTTTACATTTCCTTTTTCTCTTTTCCCTATAAAGTTTCAAGGTTTTTTTTTTTTTTTTTTTTTTTTTTTTTTTTTTTTTTTTGTGTGTGTGTGTGTGTGTGTGTGTGTGTGTGTGTGTAGAAATAAAAATTCAGCCAATACAGGCTAGTATCGTCCGATACTGTCTGATACACCCATTACCCATTCGATACGCCCACTGATACTGTTATTTAAAACCTCGCTGTACTTGTTTGTGAATTCACAACATTGCACACAATGGTCATACATCCATGGACAACCAAGCAAGAGGTGACAAGTTCTTATTAGATGAACGTCCACCATATTGACTCGGTGTAATATTGCTCTAATGATTATGTCGCAAGGCATTGATAGGTAATTACTTGATCTTGCTGTTTATTACGGCAATCCGATGGGTTGTAGATACCTTTCTGCTCATAATTGTAATTGGTTAATCATTCTTTGTTAAACTGTGCTCAATTTACTACCATTGTTGACGTGATTTTGATGGGCTTTTCATCACACGAGCCTTTTATGTGAAAGACATTTATGCATAAACAGTCTTCATTCTCTTCTTCCTTAGGCACTGTCAATGTGCGCTAAAAGAATAGATATATTGGATTGCCATCATGTGAATTAGATAACTCAACATCATCTGCCCCTATTTGCTCTTCTTGATCTTCCTCATTGACAGTCTCTTCACAAAGCTTGAGGTTCTTCAATTGTCACACAGATGCAACTCTTGCCTCTACACTTGTAGCATGTGGCATTGTTATGTTTGTCCTTTGATTTCTCTCCTATTTCCTTTACCATCTTAGGACTATTGTTTTGTGGGGTCTATGGTTGTTGTATATGGTGATCAATTGATCATTGAAGGTTGTGGACGAGCACCCATAGTTTGAGACCATGAATATCCTCTAGATTGCTATTGGTTGTGTATCTCTGTCATCCGTGTTTATTACTATCTCTTTCTAGATGTTCCTCCTGAGACCTTGGCAATAACAAGCCACCTGCTGCAATAATAGTTCAATTCAATCACAATTCAACATTAAATTGTACGCTTCTGGGGTAATCAACATTTAGGTTATTCTGTTGGTAGATTCGAAAGTTCTCTAAACATTTTGGATCCAATACCTGACAGGAGTTTTTGTTTCATCTTGGCCTTCAATCCCTCGGCTTAGCACTGCAGATCTCTCGCTACTGAGTTTCTTCATTTCAAGGCCGGTCCCTTTAGTTTCAATATGACGAAACGTATCTTGACTTCCAAAACCATTTGGAAGCCTTCAGAATAACTTTCCAATGACTCTACGTCTGTACCCAGTCGTGGAAAGCATTTGGGGTCAACCATAACCATATTGGGCATGCGACTGTACAAAATCTGCTTCCACCATTAAAAATCTATTCTAGGCAATCCAAGTATGATACTTGTCGTTTTCCTTGAATTGCGTCCTTTGTTGATCCTCCATTGCTGTCTGAAGATAAAAGTCCTCTCGGTTCTCTTCTTTTAGCATCCTTTGATGATTAGTGGCCTATTGCTCTTTGTAGGGGTAGACTAGACATTCTTGTATTCAACATGCAGTTTCTCATTTTGTCTCCCTTACTGGATTATCTTCTTCCTTTTTCTATATTGTGTTTGCTCTTTTTCTTTCTAGGGTGCTTTAAATCATGATTGATGAAAACAGGCAATGGAAGAAGAAATGGCTGCTCTCCATCACAATTAAACCTAGACTTTAATTGATTTTACCTGTTGGAAAACGTGCGGTTGGTTGTGGACACTGTTCAAATTGTCAGTGAGAAATTGATACTATCACTGATAATATCGGTCTTGCTGGCTTAGCGACACCGAAACCCACTAATTTTGAATCTCTACTGTATATCGGCGAGATTTCGTTGATTTTATTTTTTAATTTTCATTTTAATTTTAATTTTTTTTTTGGATTTTTCGATAAAATGGTGAAATTGTTGACATTTTCGGTGATTATCAGCCACAAAATCAGTCTTGTAAATACTGAAAAATTCAAAAAATAAAAAAATAGAAAATACCTTTTTTACCCCTTGTAGTTGGATTGTATATCGATAGCTCAGTCTTCAAAAGTTATGAAATAAACCAAGTCTTCGATTAAAATAATGAATTTGAAGGATTTTGATGAGATTTTCTTAAACTTGCTGAAAATTTCCTTCGAAAATTCATCCACTGCTATCTCAGAAAGAATGGCGTTGAGTTGCATTCTCGGAAAGAATGGTGTTGAAGATGTCGCGAAATGGGGTTTAGGGTTAAAAGAGGAAAGGGGTTTCTACTTCCTTTCATTTACGGAGGGTTTAAAAAAAATGGGGTTATCGTTTTGTGATTGCATACTGAATAACTCAATACGCTTAGTATACCGAATAAACTCTGTGGGGCCCACTGTGATTTATGTATTTTATCCACTCCGTCCATCCATTTTACCAGATAATTTTAGGGCTTGAGACAGAAAATTGAAGCATATTCAAAGCTGAAGTGGACCACACCACAGGAAACAATGTGAATTGAATGTCTACTGTTGAAAAAATCTTTGGGGCCATAGAAGTTTTGGATCAAGCTAATATTTGTGTCTTCCATTCATCAATGTCTGTGTGATCTTATGAACAAGTTTGATGACAAATAAACATCATTGTGGGCCCTTGAGCTTTGGATATGCTTCAATTTACTTAATGGGGTGGTCCACTTGAGCTTTGGATATGCTTCAATTTTGGGCTCAACCCCTAAAATAAACTCGAAAAATAGATTCACGGCGTGGATAAACCGCATACATTCACATTGGGCCCAACAAAGTTTACTTAATGCGATGGAAAGCGTACTCAATGTGCAATCCGATTTCTATCTTTCCACTTTTAACATGGACGCAACTTAAAAGTAATGAGATGCGACAACTTGTGGGCCCGCCTCATTTTTGCATTGTATATGTATGTCGTCTATTGGTTTTTCCATGTCATTTTAGGGCATAGGCCGAAAAACAAAGCATATTTAGATCTCAGGTGGACCACACCACATGAAATAGTGGGCATTAAACACCCACCACTAAAAAACTTCCCATGGCCCACTATAATGTTTTTGCCCATCCTAGTTGTTAATTTGGTCACATTGGTCGGGATGAAGGGAAAACGCAAGTATCGACTTGATCCAAAATTTTTGTGGCCCATGAAACATTGTTAACGGTCATTGACCACTGTTTCTTGTGGTA
Organism: Magnolia officinalis; assembly: GCA_021015155.1. Lineage (NCBI taxonomy): Eukaryota > Viridiplantae > Streptophyta > Magnoliopsida > Magnoliales > Magnoliaceae > Magnolia > Magnolia officinalis. The sequence goes on from JAJHSJ010000015.1 coordinate 23,193,131, forward strand.
TGGTAATTGGTCCATTAAAGAGTTGGATTTGCTTATTTTTTGGGCCCATGGCCTAAAATGAGTTGACAAAACAAATGGACGGTGTGGATATGTGATGCGGGGGCATCTTGGTGCGACTCCAAGGATGCACTGTATCCCCACATTAGGGGTGGGGCGGCCATGAGGTGGGGCCTGTGAGATGCAAGATGGCCATGATGTGGGACCCATTGTGGGATCATGCGATATGGTGACGCGGGGGTTGCCTGCGGGGAGGAGTCGCTTGGGTTTGCTTGGGAGAGCCAGAATATGGGGATAAATCGGTGCTCCTCCAACAGTTCTGGAGCTTTTGGTGCATCGGCTGGTTGTTCGCTATCAAAGTGGTATCAGAGTAGGAGCCTAGGGATCGAGTCTCCTCACCGGTGTGGGTGGATGATGCAGGGGCATCTTGGTGCAACTCCAAGGATGCACCATATCTCTACAATGGGGGTGGGGTGGCACATGAGGTGGGGCCTGTGAGATACAGGATGGTCACGAGGTGGGACCCATTGTGGGACCGTGCAATTTTGGGACCCGTGCGACGCGGGGGTTGCCTACGATGAGGACTCTCTTGGGTTTGCTTGGGAGAGCCAGAACATATGGGTAAATTGGTGCTCCCCCAACAACTCTGGAGCTTTTGGTGTGTTGGCCGGTTGTCCGCTATTAATATACAACATGTACATTGATGTGGGCCCCACGGCCAGGTGCCATCCAACTTGCAGGATAGAATCCCCAAAGGCTTTCACAGGAACTTCCTACAAGGGAAAGGTTGGTGGGGGTTGTGGGGGCCACCATGATGTTCGTTAGAAATCCACCTCATCCATCTGTTTTGCCAGATTATGTTGGGACCTAGGCCCAAAAATGAAGCAGATCCAAAACTCAAGTTGGCCACAGGAAAGGAAAAAAGTTGGTAGAGAAATGCCTACCGTTGAAATCTCCTTGTGCTCCGTTGTGATGTTTATATGCCATAAATTCCATTCACAAGGTCACATTCCTACTAGGATGAACTGTAAATAAAAAATATTAGCCCAGAGGCCCATCCAAAACTCCTATGGCCCCATAAATGTTTCAATGGTGGACGTTGAATTCTCACTATGTCTTATTGTGTAGACAGGGTGTCCCGTATCCGTTATGATACGGCCGTATCGGTAACGACAGTGGCCGTTACGCGATACGAGGTTGTAACGGGGCACCCCCCGATTCTGTAGCCGTAACGGTAAAAAAACGGCCTTTTTTTTAAAAAAATTTTTTAAGGTCCGTTTTTTCACTTTTTTTGAAACTTCTTTCTTCTAAACTCTTCCTAAATCATTCTATTGCTATTTTCGACCACTCTTAGCTTGATATTACAGATAAAAACAACTTATATTAAGGATTTTCTTGATTCGAAGCTCCATGGGCCATTTTCCAGAAATTCCTCAAAAATAGGTATTTATATTTTTTATTCAATGTTTTGTTGTTTGAATGGTAGAATATGATGTGTTAATCATAATAGAAGATATTAATGTCCATTTTATAGATTGTTGTTGTCATTTTATATTTTTTTTTATAATTTTTTTCTATTTACGCACTATTTTCGGTTTTTTTTTTTTTTTTTTTTTTAAATTCGAAAAATCATTTTTTATTGAATGTTTTGTTGTTTTAATGGTAGAATATGATGTGTTAATCATAGTAGAACATGTTAATGTCCATTTTACAGATTGTTGTTGTCATTTTATATATATATATATATATATATATATATATATATATATATATATATATATATATATATATATATATATATATATATATATATATATATATTATAATTTTTTTCTATTTACGCACTATTTTCAGCCCTTTTTTTTAAAAAAAAAAAATTTCAAAATCATTTTTATTCAATTTTTGCTGTTTTAATGGTAGAATATGATGTGTTAATCATAGTAGAAGATATTAATGTGCATTTTACAGATTGTTGTTGTCATTTTATATTTTTTATAATTTTTTTCTATTTACGCACTATTTTCGGCTTTTTTTTTTCTAAAAAAAAAAAATATTCGAAAAATCATTTTTTATTGAATGTTTTGCTGTTTTAATGGTAGAATATGATGTGTTAATCGTAGTAGAACATGTTAATGTCCATTTTACATATTGTCGTTGTCATTTTATATTTTTTTTATAATTTTTTTCTATTTACGCACTATTTTCAGCCTTTAAAAAAAAAAAAAAAAAATCGAATATATTACACATGTAAGATATTTTCATATTACATTCATTATAATATATCTATCATTGATAGTAGATAGTTAAAAAATTAAATATATGAGTTTTGTAGTCAAATACAGGTTGTTTGGTTCATAAATTCATCAGACAATCCGATACAACTTCTCACCAAAGAGTGGACCGTTACACCACTATAAACATGTTTCAATTTATAAATGAATGCATATTTGGAATGCTTAGAATATTCCGGATTTAATCTATATATTTTTATATTTTTTTTGGCAAAAAAATAAAATAAAATTGCACCGTTACGGGCCGTTACTCCCCCGTATCGCTGTTACACCCCCGTATCTGTATCGGTATCGGAGGGCACCGTTACGCCAACCGATACCGATATGGTATACCTTGTGTGTAGCCCACTTTGAGTTTTGGATTTGTCTCATTTTTAGGCCCATGTCCTAAAATGATATGGAAAAACAGTTGGAAGGGGGTGGATTTCTGACAAGCATGATGGTGGGCCCTACCTAGCTTCTTGACTTCCTAAAAGGAAGTTCATAAGAAAGGCTCTCACTAGGCAATGTGCATCTTATGCATCCGGATGCGACGAGCACAACTTCGCTGTAGGGCCCACCTTGATGTATGCATCGTATATCCACACTGTCCATCTATTTTTCAGCTTATTTTAAGGTCTAAAAAATGAAATAGATACAAATTTCAGGTGGACCACATTTTAGGAAACAATGATTATTGACCATTACAAACCTTTTGTGGGCGGCAAAAGTTTTGGATCAATTTGATATATATATATATATATATATTCCTTTCATCCAGGTCCGCGTCCTTATCAACAGGTTGGATGGTCATTAAACATTACAATGGACCCTATGGCTATTTTAATGGTGGGCATTCAACAATCATTGTTTCCTATGGCGTAGTCCACCTAAAATTTGTACATGCTTCATTTTTGGGTTCATGCCCTAAAATAAGCTGGCAAAATAGATGAACAACGTGGATATACAAGGCATACATGAATGTGGGCCCTAAGGTCAGTGTCCCACCCACATCGCTTGTCTTGGGTTCGCAGGGAAGTTGTGTTTTGATGCTACAAGTAATTCATGCCCCGATCCAAAGACGTCGGTGGAACCCTCACCGTGGGGCTCACCTCAATGTATGTGTATATATCCATGCTGTCTATCTCTATCAATTTTGTTAGATCATTTTATGGCATGTACTAAAAAAATGAAACAGATCCAAATCTCAGGGTGAGCACATCATCTTACGTTAGCACATGTTTTTAGGCTCCCATTAAATGAAAAATTATTATGTGTGCATTCTTTTTGTATTTTTTTTTTTTTTTTTTTTTTTTTTTTTTTTTTTTTTTTTAAATTTCTAAATGTGTAAATATGTGTATTTAAGCATCTCCTGAAGTTTCATTGAAAAATTCCACCATTTCCCTACCTTTCCCCCTATTTTTCCCCACATGTCCGGTTATCGGCGATAACAATATTGTTTCTTTATCTCTGGCCATTGAAATTTGTAGTGATGCTGACAACTTGGAACACTGGTTGTGGATAGGTATATATTGTCAAATACAATCCTGATGGCTCAATCGAATGTTTAAAAGCTTGGTCACAAGAGGGCACTCTCAAGCCCTTGGGGTTGACTATTGACCACCTCTCTTGTGGTGAAGCTTAGTCTCTGTGCGAGTTGTCATTTTGGTTGTTGTAAATATGGATTGGTCATTATGTCAAATTGACGTGAAAAATGCATTTAACATATAATATAATGTGTTGTAGATATCATATGCAGAGTATGTACCAAACAGTTAAGAAAAATGTAAAGCTATGGTCGTATCCATAGTCCATGGAGTATCCTTCATATCCCACACTCTTATCAGATTATATCCTTTGGTATCATCACTTGAGTCATATTCTGGTATTACAGTATTATAGTCTGGCCACCACTGAATGAGGACATCATGGCTGTAACAAATATTTAATGTTATGGATTCATTAGGATCTCCTCATAATTTAGATGTATTTGCCTTCATCTTTAAATGGGTTTTTTTAGCATTATAATCTCCATCTGCTATTAACATAGTAGTTCACCGTTACTTTTATTTTATTGTGATGCTTTCCCATATTCTTCCTTTTTTTTTTTTTTTTTTTTTTTTTTGTGTGATCTCCTAATAGAATGTTTATTGCAGATTTTGAATCAATGGCTGGTGGGGTTCTAGTGTTGAACATGGCACAAACTTAACCTTTGCTTTTGAATTGATACTTTTCTTTTATCTGATTTTAGTGTGGTTTATACTGGGGCACTGGTTCCTGTAGAAACTTTGTCATGATAACAAAGCGATTATGGTAGAAATATCCTCTCTTGAGACTGTTCTGTTGTTTCTTTTTAATAAAAGTCCTTACAGTACACTTTACAAAAAGATTATGGTCGATGAATCATGTGATATTTTGGAATTATATATTGGCTTTTGTTTTCCAATATATGGTTTTGCACTGATTCATATAACAGTCACACTGCATGTTATCATATCACATGTTCTGTTTTATTCTGACAGTCTTCATCATATTCATGGAATGTTCCTAACTCATGTATTTGGAAATCATGTGCTACCAGCCATTATTTTCCAAATTCTGTTACCTTTGAAGTCTTGTGGTACCTTATAATTTTCATCACGCTTCCTCTTGTTCTGGTCCTGTAGTTATTTTTCCCTCTTTTTATTTTTATTTTTAATTTTTTTTAATTTTTCATTCTCTCTCTAAGGAGCTGGTCCTTGTAGTTTCATAATGGTCTGTCTTACTTCAATGAATAAGTTTTGAGACAGACAAGATTTAAGTCAAGATCATGTTTGAAATCCTCTATTATGTTAGAGTCTTGACACAGCGTCCTTTACTGTCAGATATGTTGCGTTGAACATGTTGATGAAGGCTGTTGCAGTAGATGCTCAAGCAGTACAGAGGCACCGGGCAACAATTTTGGAATGCGTAAAGGTAGTCCCATTGTTAACAGGAACTTGTATTTGGGTCTTCTTACTTCTTGGGTTTGTGACCTGTTTCTGATATGGGAAACCCATTTTCCTAAAGATGCAGGAAATTGTCCTCAAAGTAGGACACCCACTTCCTACAAACAGTAAATCTGTTTCCTAAAATCAAGCAACTCAATTCTAAAACTAGGAACTTATTTTAGCTATTTTCATTTTAATTTAAGACTGCTTTTAAGGCCTTGTAGTGTTTTAGGAATTTTATTATCAGGTGAGAATGTAGAAGCATATGTACAATACAATTAGTATGTTTATTTCTTTAATTCCACATTTCTTTTACACAATGATTCATTTTCTTTTTCCATCTGAAGTTGTGCCAGTGGAAATTGTTGAATTACCTTTATGTTGTGTAGCTACTATGAGTTTTCCTGGTATCTTGATTGTCATGTCTTGGTGGACAACTTTCACAACAGTTTTATGCATCCTTTATCTTGGGTTTCTTACTAAAACACTATATTTATGAAACATTAGACTTGAGTTTAATAATTTGTTGATATTAGTTCAATATATGAAAAAAAACACAGAATATTCAAGCTGGTAGAAGTCTATAAGAATACCTGTACAAAGCATGCATTCCAAATCTTGTGACTATCGTGGCTACAATTGTATTTTCTTGTAGAAAAAAACTTATAATCATCTTCAAAATTCTGTGTCTGCTCACTAGTACAATTGTACCCCTATCTGCTTCCTGTTTCCCAGTAACTATGGAGTAGTCTACTTCGGGTTTTTTTTTTTTTTTTTTTTTCGGGGTGCTAAACAAGCACTGAAAATATAACTCTATTGTTGTATTTAGGTTTGGAGTTATGCTTTTCATGCTTGTAGGAAACTTTCAGGGTCATTAATAAAACTTCAACTGAATGACAGAAACAGAAAACAAAATATAGTGTTTCTGTGGAGGTTAAAGCAGCGCTATAACAAGTAAAGAAATTTCTGCCTTTTGATTGCTATGCAGTCTGTCTGTTTGGAATTGAATTCATGTCTCTCTGGACATGCAATTTTTGTTTTTGTTTTTGTTTTTTTTTTTTTTTTTTTTTTAAATTGATGGAGCTGAAAAAGGATTTCAAATGTCTCATGTTGGGATAGACTACAATGATAGCTGATACCTATTTTTTAAATTGCAGGACTCATCCACATAACGTATGGCATACATCTACATCAGTCTTTACCATCCAAATCGTTGATATCACTGTGGATGTTGGATAGCCCAAAAATCACACTGATTGGACAATCTTAACCATCCGATTCTGTTTGTTGAATATGAGTACTGACCGCTATACTTTAACCTTTCATTTGATAGCTACCAATTTACACCTTCATGGTTAGGATCATCCAATCAGCTTCACTTTTGTGCTATGCTCCATCCTTATGGGCCCCATGATTTAGACAGTCTTGATTGAGCTGTATCAATGCATCTATGCTGATTCTGTGGTGAATAAGCTGCAAATTTAGAAAATGGTGATGAACTATCACCAATTGTGACTTGTGTCCTCTCACATGAGTATTATTATCTCCAAAAGGAAAAGACAATTATGTACATCATTACATTGTGAGAGTCTGTTTAATTCATAGTGAAGCTAACACAATAGAACTTATATTAACTGTTTAACCATGATGTCATCAGTAATTCCCATCAACCAATGGCTCCATGTTGATGTTACCTAGGCATGAGATGGTATGCCATGGGTACATCTTTTACTATGTAAGTAGAAGAGATGTAGAAGAGTGCAACATCCACATGTACATGTCTATGTAATAAGGTAACGCAGTCCAAAATTACTCATGTATTTAGTTCACAATCATTCTCCTAAGCTTGATTTGAAACATAGCCCCACATTAGTCATATGAATTTGATTTAGAGTCATTCTCCCAAGTTTCTTTTGGATCACTCTTAGTGATTTTTTTATTTTTATTTTTATTTTTGGCAATTACTTGGTCTTCATTTAAATTTCATGTGTAGTAGCTTGTTCCGTGAAGTCAATTGAGTGAGGAAAGCTGCAAAACAAGGTATTCCATAATGGTAACAGTGGCTATAATGGCCACCACTGTTACATTTACGATACAGGCTGTAACGGTCATTACTGACACACACGGACATTTGGAAAAACTTATTTTGGCCTTGTAACGGGCCGTTACAGGGTCTAAAGATTAGTGTAGGTCGAGATTAGACAACCTCCCTTTTGATAGTCTTTCGGAAGACTAAGCTGCCTATTTGGAAAGATTGAGTTTGGAATCGCAAAGCTCCTGGCCGGATGGATTCCCCCTTGCCTTCTTCCAAGTCTTTTGGAGAGTTTTAGGGTAGACGTGGTGGATTTTATCAAAGAATTTTTCAAAGAGGAGCGGATTCTGGCAGAGCATGGGGCATCTTTCATAGAAATTATTCCTCAATTTGAAGGGGCAGAAGGTTTAAAAGATTTCTAGCCAATTCATCTTATTGGGAGCCTGTATAAAATCTTGGCCAAGATCCTTGCTACGCGTTTTCGTGATGTGTTGGGCTATGTTGTTTCGAAACTCAAGGGGCATTTATGTAAAGAAGGCAAATCCTGGATATCACTCTCATTGAACATGAGGTATTGATTCTAGATTCAAAGAGAAAAAGCTGGTGTTAGTTTGCAAGCTGGATGTCGAGAAAGCCTACGACCATGTTGATTGTAACTTTCTCAATTACATGCTACCTTGATTGGGATGTGGGGGAAAATGGAGAAGGTGGATCCAAAGATGTGTTATATTGCCATCATTCTCGGTGCTTGTGAGTGGCTGTCCTAAGGTTTCTTCTAGCCGTCTAGGGGGCGTCACCAAAGAGACCCCCTTTGTCCCTACCTCTTCATGGCTGTAGCTGAAGCCTTAGCCGGTTACTTGCCAATGGTCAAGAATCTAACCTTATTAGTGGCTTCAAGGTTGTCCCTTCATCTATTTGAGTCTCACACCTCCAGTTCGCGGACGATACTATCATCGTTTGTGATGCTGTTCCTGCCATGGTAGATAATCTTTGTAAAATTGTTGCATGCTTTGAGGCAAATTCGGGCCTAAAGATCAATATTGTGAAAAGTGAAATGTGGGAATCAATATTGAGGATGGGGAGTTAAAGGGGTTGGCCTCGGTGTTTGGTTGTAAAGTGGGTTCCTTCCCTTCCACCTATCTGGGCCTTCCTCTTTGCATTGGGAAGCCCGCAAAGCATCTTTGGGACAAGGTCTTAGAGAGGGTAGAAAGGTGGCTGTCCAAGTGGAAGAGCTGTTACCTATCCTTGGGTGGCAGATTGATCCTCATTAAAACAACCCCATCCAATATGCCGTTGTACTTTGTCTTTATTTAATTGCCCCAAGTCTGTGATGGATAGATTGGATAAGTTGAGAAGGGACTTCCTATGGGAGGGGTCGGAAGATGGCTTCAAGTTCCACCTGTTGAGATGGGAAGAGGTGTATAAGCCGCTGTCTCAAGTTGGACGGGTTCGCTTGTTGCGGACTATGAATCAAGCTCTTATGGGTGAATGGTTATGGAGTTTGGGACTTAGGAAGGGAGATTTTGGTGTGGAATCATTGCGTCTAAGTACGGCTTGAATGAAGGGGGATGGGAGACTAAGGAGTCCTCCCTTGACAGGTCTTCTTACATTTGGAGATATATAAAGGTGTTGAGAAGGAAATTTAGGGAAGGTGTCTCGTTTTATTTAGGCGACAGTGCTAGAATTAAGTTTTGGAAGGATACTTGGCATGGAGGTCAATATTTGCAAATTTGATTTCCTTAACTTGGTGAGTATACTGCTGACGAAAGATCTAAAAGTGGCAGATTGCTTCTCCCATTCAGGTTTGTTGTTTTGTTGGTTGCCTCCTTGTAGAAGGTCCCTAATGGATAGTGAGTTTGAGTAACTTCAATCACTTATGACCCGGCTTCAGCTAGTAATTTCCCCAGGTGGGGTCGACTCCTTGGTGTGGTCCATCCACAGTTCGGGGAGATTTTCTATCTCTTCCTTTTACAAGCTTCTTTGTGCAGGAACATCTTCTGATGTTGGGGATCACGGCTATAATTTTTGGTCTTATTGTGCACCTCACAAGGTCACTGTGTTCATGTGGCTGGCTCGAAGGAATAAGGTGCTGACTATTGACAACCTTCAAAAGTGGGGAATGCCTATTCCTAACATGTGCTGCCTATCTGATTGAGGTCCTGAATCTGTTGACCATATCTTTATTTCCTGCCCATTCAGCGCCAATGTATGGGCTTTTTTTCTGTCCATCTTTGAAATGTCGTGGGTCATGCCATGGTCAGCTTTGGATCTCCTTTGGGCCTTGAACAGTGGTGGGGTTAGCAAGAAGATTAGGCCGATTTGGAATTTGATTTTGCTGGCAGTTTGCTGGGCCATATGGGGCAAGCGGAATAGGCAGTGGTTTCGGGATTCTTCGAGGACTATCGATGCTATAGTGCTGTACATTAAAGTTTTAATTTTTGAATGGTCAGCTTGTCCAAATGTTGATTCTGACCTTGTAAAGTCAGTTCTTGGGATGTAAATCTTTTGCCTTTTTTGTATTCTTTTTCTTGCTTCGCGTTTGCTAGTGAGCCTTTAATAAAATCATGTAATGGCCGTTACGTAATCATTTTGGAATACCTTGCAACAAACATTACTATTTTTCTGTGTACCTTGTTACTGGATTTACTATCTTTTTCCGAAATGGGCGTTGCCACTGTTTTCTGCTGACAGTTCATCAGCATATCATATTTTGCTGAGTTGTGAACTGTAGTGAATATATAGATTTGCTGAAATGGTTTCACTTTTGTTGATTTTGTTTGCAGCATTAGTGACATGTAACACCTTTTACAGTTACAACAGAGGTCTTATGCATTGTTAATTACCTTTATGGATTGCCCTCTTCATATCCTTGTTGTACTAGGTTATGACTAGGACCGAATCTTATTAACTATGAATTTAAAGTTTGTTTCCAAAACTTTCCAACTTAGTTTGAAGCTTATTTTTTCTTTTGCTTCTGCACCTTCAGGATTCAGATGCTTCTATTAGGAAACGGGCCCTTGAGCTTGTTTTCCTTCTAGTGAATGACAGCAATGTGAAGCCTTTGACAAAAGAACTTATTGAATATCTGGAAGTAAGCGATCCAGATTTCAAGGGGGATCTTACCGAAAAAATTTGCTCCATTGTTGAAAAGTAAGTGAAAACTTCCGTGCCTTGTAAAATTGTCATTTTTTCCCCTCAACGGAATTACTTACGAATTGTTTGTAGGGTTCTATAGATGCATAATATTATCTTCTTTGGCAAACAAACACACACACACACACACAAACTTATGAATTGTTTATAGGTCCAATCTGGTCCAACCTCTGGTCCAGTTGTCTGATCCATGACATCAAAACGACATCATAGATGTATAAAATCAATAAATAAAGGGTTTACCAGTTGATGGACGAACTGCCTGACCTGGGTTGTTGGACCATTTAATCTGCAGTGTGAACAATCTCTTTCCCAGAATGGGGGTTTTTTAGCTACCCAGCTCATTTTGGTTGGTGGATATGGTTCGGTCCTGCTTTAAAACGCTGTTAATGGTGGGGGCCTTAGCATGAAACCCTTACAATAGAACTTAAATGCTCATGAAGGGCTATAGCCTTATTGCCGTAATTTGTTTATTGATGTGACTGGAAAGTGGTTCTTGCTTGGTGTCAAGCCAGGACTTGACCCAGCAGATATTGTTTGGCCTGAATTACAGTATCTTTCTGATGATGAAACATTCTTCCCGCATGAGCTCCATCCGATCAAAGATCATGTGGGAAGAAAAGCAATTGCCTGTCTATGCAAGCAGTCAAGATAGTACTTAATCCAAAATTTTGAAAAGAAAAACACCTTTCTGGAAAAAAATATCCTGGAACTTTCATGGCAAGACAGCCTCTACAAAACAAACATTACAAAGAACTACATATTCCTTCATAGAAAGTCTTCTTGACTATAAATCCCTTTCAAAAGCATTTATAGGAGATCTCTCTTGCGCCAGTAATCCTTCTCTGATGGAAACATTTTAGAAGTGTTTAGTCATTTGACATATGTTACTAACTTCCACAATCATTTATTGAAGCTCTATTAAGTTGTAACCTAATTCAATTGAAAGGTTTCTACCTTTGTTTCCTGATTTTAGGCCATGTTTTTTCTATTTTTTCTGCAATACCTTTGAAATGAAAACAGTTTTTCTATTTTTTTTTTTTCTGCAATACCTTTGAAATGAAAACATACCTTTGAACTTTCATGGCAAGACAGCCTCTAAAGTGTTTAGTCATTTGACATCTTTCTTGCCCACCTTTGAAATCAATCCCTATCACTTTCTGCAATACCCATGCGTCTTCCCTCTTTAGATTGGGTGTCTTTGTACATTCCTCAATAGGATTGCATAAAATATAGATCGATGAAGTAAAATCTGTGTTGCATTTGCACCGATATGAAACTCGTTGATTGTAATCATCTTGATGATTGTAATCAACTTATGAATAGGCTATTAGATAGTGCTTGATTTTAATCAACCTATGTAACTGTCTTTTGCATTGTGCTTGTGGAAGCTTTGTATTGTTATTGCCAGTCCCAAGCCTCAATAAAGGAGGGTTATGTCAGGTTGGCAGATGGTGTCAAGCTTATGCCATAAGTTCCAACATGAATCCAAAAATGGCAGAAAATGATTCTTGTAGCAGACCCTGATTAGTTGAGATAGATGATGATGATATACACAAATATGTGTTAGAGTCCGACATTGGTAAAATGTTGGATTAACCAAGCAGTATGAAAGATTATTAGAGGCTTTGAAAATTTACTTAAAAAAATATGTTATATAAAAATGAATGATGGATAGGACTCGTTCTATTAGAGCATGGGATACTTTGATGGGGACATCACGCGCACATGCACACGCACGCCCCCCCCCCCCCCACACACACACACACACACGCACATACGCAAGGAGAAGGAGGGCCCCACCGTCGATTTGGATTGATGATGACGTCCAGGGAGGGCCCCTTAGTTAGAAGACTGAGTTTTGATTCGTTGGAATGGGCCCAATAGTCAAATAAAGCCCATCATGGGTTCTCATGATCGTAGCCCACTAGTCTGATTAGTCTCATATTTTAGGTTTTGCTTATTAATGTTATTTAGAGTATCATGGACGGTTTAGATTACTTTGATTAGTTGTTATTTGTGTTTACTTCATCGCCAAGTAATAGGTTGCGCACATGGTGCGAGTTTTAGGGGTATAAGGTTTTCTTATAAATAAGCACCCCTTGTAGGCTTTTTTCTAAATGAAGATTAATAAAATTGCTGCGTTTTTTTGCTCCTTTCCGAGTTATGAAAACCTAATTGGGTGCGAAGCCCTCCTTTCTTCGAAGGGCTAACTACTGTGGTGCGAAGCCACATCTATTCCGATTCGCTCCCATTTTCTATCATCCACCCTTCTCATCTCCCACAATCATCTGCGCTACAAATCTGTCCTTTATTGCAACAATTTTTCTCTCTTCAACAAAATTACAGAATTTGGCCCTGCAGGAGGGCTGAAACTTCGGCGGAGCACCACACCCAGACCGTTCATCGGATCGACTTGAAACTTGGAGGTTTTGAAGCTTAGCCCTGGCCGACCAGACCCAAGAGGGCGATTTTTGGGTTCGTGGGCTTCACACACTTGCGGCCAGCCATCAGCGCACGTGCGTCAGGCCCAACCTGCGGTCCACACGCGCGGGCTGGTTACAAGTTCTCTCTCTCCTCTCTTTCATTCCTCTTTCACCTGATTTCCCTAACCTTAACCCTAGATTGCCCTAAATTTCCAATTTCTATTCATTTTCTTTAACCCTAGAGTTCCCCGAATTGAACCTGTGAATCCCTTGGATTGGGGAAATATTTCTGTGCATGTGTGGATGAATTTACTCTCCTTTGAGCATTGTTTGGTCTATAATTTCAATTGATCCAGCCCTAGCATGTGTAGGCCTGGACCCGCATAGATTCCCCATGTTGAGTGCTTGACGTTATGTGGGATGTGGAATTTTGTGTGATTGTTTCTGAACTAGTATGATCTAAAGCCTGGAATCTCGCATATCACATTAAAATTTTCGTGTCCTGCATCAAATTTGGTATCAGAGCTTAGGGTTCTTATACGGGAATGCATTACATGTTTAGGGTTTAGTTGTTTATGTCCATCACACATCAATTCTCATCATATATGACTGTTTAGAGGTCCATAAACCCTGACATAAGCTGCTGAAATTTTTTGTTATCATCTTATTTGAATTATTTTAGAAATTAACTTAGCTTTCTATTTCTAGGTCTAGAAACTTTCCTTTTTTGTTTTAGAAACTAATTTTTAAGAAACTTTCTTAATATGTTTTTAGAAACTAATTTCCTTTCCTTCTTTTTTAGAAACTACTTTACTTTCTTTTTTCTTTTTTAGAAACTAACTTACTTTCTATTTTTAGAAACTTTCCTTTTTCTTTTTTTAGAAACTAGGTTTCCTTTTTAGAAACTTTCCTAATTTGTTTTTTAGAAGCTTCACTAATTTGTTTTTAGAAACTTTCCTTTTTCGTTTTTAGAAACTAGGTTGCTTTTTTTAGAAACTTTCCTAATTTGTTTTTTTAGAAACTTTCCTTTTTCGTTTTTAGAAACTAGGTTGCTTCTTAAAATTAAAAAAAAAAAAAAAACTTTCTTATATTTTGACAACTATATTGCTAAATTTTGGTAGCGTTGTGTAGTTTTCCTCATATAGAGTCTCATAGGATCATTTAGTCCCATTTAGTCGCATATAGTCGTAGTAGAAGCTTCTTAGGTTCAGTTAGCAGTTGTATGCCCACACGTACGGGTCGTGGTTTTGGCTTGCACCTTACACTAACATGGAGCAATTGCAAGAATCGGTGAACAAGTTGACCCAGCAGGTTGAGTCTTTGGATAAGCGCTTGGAACAACGTATGGACCAATGCTTTGAGCTCCTTAATGTGTGCATTACCCAACTAGAGACCTCTGCCAGGGCAAACCCCACTATTGGGGAAGATGCCCAATCTCAGGCAGGTGGTCAGGAGGATAAACCAAGGAATGGAGGTGGCCAAGGAATCGGTTATGGACGCGCACCCGTGCACCCACCCTGTGAGGTACATCAAGACCACTATGACCCCGATGCCCAACTTCTCAAAGGAGTTAGAGTAGATGCCCCCACGTTTGATGGCCACTTGGACCTTAGGGCGTGTTTGATTTTCTAGTTCATTGGTAAATGACTGGTAAATTAGTAATGATTATTTCCCTACACATTTCCCTGTACTTGATTTGACATTCTACTTTTTTAACACAAAAATCGAGAAGGCTGCAAAATATTTGTGGGTCCCATCATGATGTGTCGCTTATCCACACCGTTCATCCATTATGCCAGCTGAATTTATGGCATGAGCCAAAAAATGAGGCATATCCAAAGGTTAGGTGGACCACGCCACAGGAAAAAGGGAATCGAACACTTATCGTTAAAAATTTTTTGAGCCGCTATTTCTTTTGGTGTGGGCCACTTGAGTGCTGGATCTTCCTCAATTTTTGGCTCATATCTCAAAATTCTGTTGTAAAACGGATGGATGGAACGGATATATCATATACATTATTGTGTGGTTCAAAAATTAAAACTATCTCTTTTGAACGGATTTCAAATGCACAAATTCCTATGAATTTTCAAACGCTGTGAAACGGTAATAATTACCATTTCCACGGTATTTACGTTTGCTTTGAAAAAACAAACAGGCCCTTAAAATTTTTCAAGATTGGTTGGCAAACATAGGCCACCTTTTTGAGTGGTACGACATGTACGGCCTTATGGCTAGAGAGAGTGCACCAGAGGCTAGTGTAGAGTTACCCACTGAGGCCATTCTGGTAGTGGATGAGTTTCGTGATATCTTTCCTGATGATCTACCGGATGAGTTTCCCCCTATGAAGTTTGTACAACACACCAGGACGTGGGACACCGTACTACCTATAGTCGAGTTTGTGTTTAATAGTTTCGTCGATACGTTCATAGGTCTAAGTCCTTTTGAAGTCGCTATTAGTTATAAACTTAGGAAACCTATTGATCTTGTCCCTTTGTCACTGTCCCATAGGCCGCCAGAGTCTGCAGAGTCTTTTGTGCGTCACATTCATTCATGGCATCAAGAAATCAGGCAGAAGATCATGACTAGTAATGAACATTACTTACTTTCTGTAGACCAACATAAACGTTTCGAGGAATTCAATGTAAGAGACTGTGATGGTCCGCATTAGGACAGAGCGGTACCCTCAGGGAGCCGTTCATAAATTATACGCGCGTAGCGCTGGACCATTCACAATTATAAAACGAAACAGTATCAACGCGTATGTGGTAGATCTTTCACCTTCCATGGGAATTAATCTTACATTCAATGTAGAGGATCTAGTTGCATTTTAGGGGACCGCTGATGTATTGTTCGGCCTGTCACCTAACCATCCTGATTCCCCAAACATTTCCCTTAATTCATGGCCCCCTCCCGACCCATCTTCCTAGCCTCTACCTCCCATACCTACCCTTCCCACACCCAGAGAGGAGATAGAGGATAGTCTGGACCATCAGATAGTTTCAACGTCAGACGACGGGTTTCAGATGTACCTGGTTAAATGGAAGTCACGCCCAGTTTCAGACAGCATGTGACTCACTGAGGAGGAGCTTCAGAGACTTGATCTTGACATCTTGGACCGGTTCAGGAGTTTTGTTTTGCCAGTGGCGAAATCTTCGCAGCCGGGGAGAGTTGATGGGGACATCATGCGCACACTCACACCCCCCCTCCAATGCACATACGCAAGGAGAAGGAGGGCCCCACCATCGATCTGAATCGATGACGACGTCCAGGGAGGGCCCCCTAGTTAGAAGACTGAGTTTTGGTTTGTTGAAGTTGGCCTGATAGTCAAATAAAGCCCATCATGGGTTCTCATGATCGTGGCCCACTAGTCTGATTAGTCTCATATTTTAAGTTTTGCTTATTAATGTTATTTAGAATATCATGGATGGTTTAGATTACTTTGATTAGTTATTATTTGTATTTACTTCATCGCCAAGTAATAGGTTGCGCACACGACGCGAGTTTTAGGGGTATAGGGTTTTCTTATAAATAAGCACCCCTTGTAGGCTTTTTTCTAAATGAAGATTAATAAAATTGCTGCGTTTTCCTACTCCTTTCCGAGTTATGAAAACCTAATTGGGTGCGAAGCCCTCCCTTCTTTGAAGGGCTAACTATCATGGTGCAAAGACACATCCATCCCGATTCGCTCACATCTTCTACCATCCACCCTTTTCATCTCCCACAATCATTTGCGCTACAAATCTGCCTTTTATTGCAGCAATTTTCCTCTCTTCAATAGAATTCCAGAATTTGGCCCTACGGGAGGGCTGAAACTTCGGCGGAGCACCACGCCCAGACCGTACATCGGATCGACTTGAAACTTAGAGGTTTTGAAGCTCAGCCCTGGCCAACCAGACCCAAGAGGGTGATTTTTTGGGTTCGTGGGCCCCACACATGTGCGGCCAGCCATTAGCGCACGTGCGTCAGGCCGAACCTGCTGTCCACATGCGCGGGCTGGTTACAGGTTCTCTCTCTCCTCTCTCACCTGATTTCCCTAACCCTAACCCTAGATTGTCCTAAATCCCCAATTTCTATCCATTTTCTTTAACCCTAGGGTTCCCCGAATTGAACTTGTGAATCCCTTGGATTGGAGAAATATTTCTCTACATGTGTGGATGAATTTACTCTCCTTTGAGCATTGCTTGGTCTATAATTTTAATTGATTTGCCCTAGCATGTGTAGGCCCGGACCCGTATAGATTCCCCTTGTTGAGTGCTTGACGTTATGTTGGATGTGGAATTTTGTGTGATTGTTTCTGAACTAGTATGATCTAAAGCCTGGAATCTCGCATATAACATTTAAATTTTCATGTCCTGCATCATACTTCTTTAACATGTTTTCTTTTTCTAAGCGAGTAATAATTATATGATACATGACTCCTCTGGCATAGTTGTGCCATAAACATCGAGGTATATGTACCACATGTAAACTAAGAGGTCTCAGCCACATGACCCGTCATGCTCTACTGGAATATCATTTACTTTCTCTCTCTTGCTCTTTTAAAATTTTGATGCTAGAGATTTTTTTTTTTTGGTGTGTGTGGGAGAATTAAAAATGATTTTTCAAATTCTCAGTTTCTTTTCATTTAATATCCAAGACTTCCTTTGGAAGGTAGTCATTTCAAAAGTGATAGGGATTGATGTAAGGTGGGCAGCGGGACATTGAACTTTTGTGAAGCAATCATGAAAATCCTATTATGAATATGATTTGCAAAACACAAATGCTCATAATAGACCAACTTCGGAAAAAGTTAGGTCATAAAAAAATATGTGCAATGTGAGTGAGGGATGAGGAGGGTAGTGAATATGCTTGTTAATTTAAAAATTTGTTGTTGTTGTTAACATGTAATGGATAGAGAGAAGAGAAATGAGAGAAACCAAGAGGAGAAAGAGAGGGGACTGCAATAGCCTTAACATGCCCCCACCTCGATTCTTTATTGCATTAGGGCTTCACTAATTAATGTAAAATTACAAGGATGCCCTTCACCCTTTTAAGTCATTGGTGACTTGTAGTACATCAGCCTATGGTTCTAAGAATACACTTCTACCTAGAGATGGTCATTTTGCTTGTAGAAAATTTCACGACTAAGAGTGCCCTTTAAATATCTACAGATGAAAATCACAACCTCCATATGAGGAGTATGAGAAGCCTGCATGAATTTACTGACCACACTAACTGGATAAGTGATATCTGGCCATATAATCTTTATGTAGATAAGATTTCTAACAAGAGGACGATATCTTCTTGGATCATCAAATAGCTTCCCTTGATCCATACTCAGCTTCTGATTTGTGTCGATGGGAGTTTCGGTGGGCTTGGTTCCTAGAGGGCATATCTCTTCGAGGAAATCCATCACATACTTTCGTTATGACAAGTTAATGCCCACCTTCGACCTTGTCACCTCAATACCCAACAAGGATAAAAGGCGATCTAAATCCTTTGTATAAAAGCGTTGTTGTAAAAACTTTCAACTTGTCAATACATGTATGTCACTACTGGTGATGATGATATCATCCACGTACATAACCAACTTGTCAATACATAGAAGCTTCACTTCGTCTTACAAAGACAGAGTGGCCAGCCTAGCTATGCTTCATCCCAAACTCAAATACCACATTACTAAATTTGTTGAACCAAGCTCGGGGAGATTGTTTTTAAGCCATAGATTGACTTATTAAGGTGGCATACTTTGTCGGACTCCCCTAGAGCAACAAAGCCAGGTGGTTGCTCCATATATACTTCTTTAATAAGATCTCCATGAAGATAGACATTCTTTACATCAAGTTTGATATGGCGGTTAATTCCGATTTGCAGCAACAAAGATAACAACACGTACAGAGTGAAGTTTGGCCACAGGATAAAAAGTCTCTAGGTAGTCAACTCCAATGGTTATTTATTTATTTATTTAGGACAAGTCTCTAGGTAGTCAACTCCTATGGTTTGAGAATACCCTTTGCAACTAATCAAGCTTTTAATTGATCCATTGAGCCATCGGGGTTATACTTCACCACATACACCCATTTATTTCCAATTGCACGCTTTTCCGCAGGTAGCTCAACTAATTTCCAAGTTTGATTCTGATAGAGTACAACCATCTCTTCTTCCATAGCACGTCTCCACCCATCATCGTTGAGAGCTTCCTGGAAAGGTTGAGGAACAAACATGGACTACAAAGACAGCAAAAAATTGAAATTAAGGGGATAAACCAGTAAAAGAAACAAATGTGATATATGATGTTAAGTGTAAGAACGTATACCCAAAGCGATGGGCAAGTCACCTTCATTTGACGGTACCGGTGAGGACTCAAAAGGAATGATTTTTTGATGGGGTAGAAGCATTGATAGAGGACACGTTTGTATGTACTCCATCTCCTGTCTTGGAAAGTCTAGATTAGACCTACACGTTATACAGGAATATCTTCCATGAATGAAGTGGTGTTTGGCAGAATGGTTATAGTAAAGCCTTCTTCAAATTGCGATGACCGTCTTCCCTCAGAAAAATATCTAGTATGTTTAAAGAATGTAACATTGTCTAACATATAACGTTTATGAGTAATCCTATTATATAACAATTTTTTTATTTTATTATTATTATTTTTTTTTAAAATTTTTTTAAAATTTTTATAAATCCTTGTTAGGTACAAGAATCCTCAAGAAAAATGCATGTCACAATTTTTGGTTCAAATTTGTTAGGAATATGGTCAAATTGATGTACGAGACACACACAACCAAATCCCTTAGGAGAAATTGAAAATGTTTGACTTTGAGGACATAAGATAAAGAGAGTATATTTTCCATCTAGGACTGATGAAGGCATTTGATTTATTAAATAGCATGTAGTCAGAATTGTGCCACTCTAAAATGTTTTCGAAACCTTCACATTTAACAACAATGGCCTAGCTGCCTCAAGTAAATGTCGATCCTTATGTTTTGCTTCTCCATTTTATTGTGGTGTGTGCGCACATAAAGTTTGGTCAGTAATGCCATGGGATAGGACATGGGAGATATGAGTTAAAGTCGTGAGATACATATTCCCTCGACATTGTTTGAATGTAGAATACACATTTTTTTTTTTTTTTTTTTAAACATCTAATTTAGTATGTACTTGCATATGATATTCCTGAAAATAAGAGAACACTTCAAAACGATCCGTCTTTTAGTATAACCATGTCATTCTAGGGCAATTATCCATATAGGTAACAAAACATTTGAAATTAGATAAATTAGTAATATGAATTGGATCCCAAACATCAGAATGTATCAAATAGAAAGGTTTATCACTTCTTTTATCCACACGTGGAAGAAATGACACTTTATGATGCTTACTTAATTCCCAAGCTTCACACTCTAGCCAGACACATACGACAATGATGAGACACGACTCTTTAAATTACTTGAGAGTCCAATTATTCCATTGTTGCGGTAAAAGAGTCCATTCACTTCATGTCCTCCAGCAATTATCCTCCCCGTCTTTAGATCCGTAAATTCACAATAGGAATGATAGAATTTGGCAGAACAATTTAAGGATTTGATTAGTTTGCTCACTGATAATAAACTCAATGAAAATTTAGGAATATATAGTACTGACGATAATGAAAGAGTTGGGTAGGACAAGCAATACCTACCCTACAGACACGGGTTGAAGTACTCTCCGCTAATGTTTCAAAGGAAATAGACAAAGACAAAGACTGGACTAGCTGAGACAACATGCTGTGCTTACCGGTCATATGATCAGAAGCTCCACAGTCAATATGCCAAGTAACACTCTCAGAAAAATTATACCTGATTGAGCAAATGTAGTTGAGGAGGATGAGGCATTAGTGAGTGATCTTTTAGAAGCATGACACACTCTTCCTTGACAGTGTAATTTTGCACCTGAAATACTCGGCTCAGGATGGGTGGAGACAAGCTTGGAGATATAACCCTCAAAACCATCTTCCAAAGAGCGAACATGGTTTGCCCAAGCTCGGTAACCAACAAGCTCCCAACATATATCAGTTGTGTGGTTGTTGAGATCACAATGAGTATACTGCTGATTACCATGACCACGACTATGGCCATCACCAAAATCTGTGCCATGACCGCCCCATCTATTCCTTCCTCCAAAACAACCTCCCTCAGAATCCGTACCAACAAACAGTCCATTACCACATCCACCTCGTCTTCCCTCATCTCTTCTACCGGATGTAGAGACAAATGCGAACTGATCAAATGAGGATGAACTTTGTGTATTTATATTAGCCATACACCGAACTTGGACAAATGCCTTTATGGTAGATGGAATCAGGATGAAAACCAGAGAAATTTAGCATGCCATTGCATGGTTTCATAATTTGTCCACAATGGTTGGTACACATTTAGTTCTTCCCACATATCTCTCAAGGTTGAATAATATTCTCCCACACTATTATCTCACTGTTGGAGAGCAAAAATTCGGGAGGAACTCATACGTACAAGTTCTTCTCATCCGAATACATCTTCCTTATGTTTTCCCACACTTCTTTCGTTGTCTTGAAGAAGATTACATTCCATACTATTCTACAACAACTCTCTAACCTACGCATCTTCTGCCACCCAATCGGCATATTCTGTCAAGTCTTTTGTAGACTTCGGGGAAGTCAAATACTTAACTCTCTTACCTGCAGGAAAAACTTCTACAGATGTGGTCCACTGTAGGTAATTTGCTCCGTTAAGTTTAGTCAATGTGATTTGCAGATTCATTGACTTGGATGGAGATGAGAGATTACTCTGGGCTTCATTCTTGACATCCATATTCAGAGAAATAAAGAAATTGAACACACAAGGGAAGAACTTTTCAACTTAATATTACCAAACCCGCACTTTAGGATGACATATATCCATGAAAACAATCAATTGGAAACATTACTTGCTTCATGTCTTTCACTCCTACACTTGATCTACAATCTTGGCCATCAACAACTTCCACACACAACTATTGTCTTCAAAGCTGACCATTTTCTTTAAATCTGATTGTAAATCTGACTATAGATGCATGATAGCCCACTTTGGCCCATCATAGTGGTAGAATATGAAATTGGGCCTTGTACAGCTTCACGGAACATGATTTCACCACTCACTAAGTGGTTGTACAACGAGGAGTGGATTTAGGTTAGATCAGCCCCAAATACATTAGGGTTCCACCAAAAGAAGAAGAAGAAGAGAGATGAAGAAGCGGGAGAAAAATGGAGATGAGACTAAGGTATTTGATCAACGACGCTTTGATACCATGTTCTTAAACATGGAGAGAGAGTGAGAAGAGAAATGAGAGAAACGAAGAGGAGAGAGAGGGGACTGCAAGAGGCTTCACGTGCACCTTATTAGATTAGGGCTTCACTAATTAATGTAAAATTACAAGTATGCCCTTTGCCCTTTAAATCAATGTAGTACATCGGCCAATGGGCCTAAGACTTAACCCAACACATGTTTTGACCCAGAAACCAAATCAAATCACATAAGAACTGAATTTGGCCCACTAGACTACATGTGTGACATGGGGACCGCATGTGCAATCAAACCGAGGAAAAGGCATTTGAGAATCCAACCAAGGAATACCTATGTCCATGTATCCAGCTAAAAATTTCCGGGAATATAAGACGCTATTTCTCATTGTTATTAGTTCTAGATAACAAAAGTTTCTTATCTACTGAATGTTCCTATTGCAATGTCCTATTAGTGTGCTTAAGAGGTTTGAATCATTGCAAAGGAATTTTTGCGGAGGGGATATGGTGAGAAGCATCCCTTAGGCTCAACCTGGAGCAGGAATAAAAAATTGGACATAATGAATCAAGCCTTGGTTGGAAAATGGTTGTGGAGATTTGGGAGCAATCAAGAAAGCCCATGGCGGCATATTATAGTATGCAAATACGGTGTAAGGGAGGGAGGATGGTTTACTAAGGCCTCACCAAATTATCATGCATTGGGTGTTTGAAGAGTGGAGCAAAACTGAGGACCCAGGTCTATTAGATTGGGGATGGTTCTTGGTATGAGTTTTGGGAGGACCGCTGGTGCAGCATTGAGCCCTTTGAAGGATGATTTTCCTTGCTTTATGAAGTTGCTCTGTCCAAAGGAGGCTACGGCCTCACACTTTTCTGGTTGGTCACAGGAATTTTAGAGATGAGGAGATTAAGTTTACCAGAATGCTAGGTTATCTTAGGATGTTAGGCCTTATTTCTCTTGTGATAGGTGGATTTGGTCCTTCCACAAGTACAACAAGTTCCCGATTATGCCTTATTATAATGCTCTAAGTTCGGGATTGGGGGATAGAGTGGATGCTCCCACTGCAAAAGTTTGGTCTTACCTTGGACTGCCTAAGGTTGTGGCTTTTGGTTGGTGGGTGGATAGGAGTGGGGTTAAAAAGAATGAACCGGATTATTACAAATGGGTGCCATATGCATTTGAGGGAAGCTGAAACTGTTGATCAACTGTTCATCAAGTGCTTTGCATTGGTCTGTGGTGGTAGATTTTACCTTATTTGACCTGACATGGGTGATCCTTAAATATGTTGATCTGCTATTTCAGTCAGGAAATTGGACATCAGGGGCAAGAGAAGGCATGCAATGTTGTGGGTTAGTGTTCCTCGGGTGTCTCTGGTTGCTTTAGAAGGATAGAAATAATTGAGACTTTAACCGGAGGGGTCTTTTAGAGAGCAAGGGCATGCTGTTTGATCTGACTTTTGGTTTAAATTTTGTATGGGATGTAATTGGACGGTTCTTTCTTGCTTGTTGAGGGATCTCCAGGGCAATTTGAGGGGTGATGATATTGCAACATCTGCTCCTTTTCATTTAAAATTGTAGCATTTCTCTTTTAATAATAAATTTCCACTTGAAAAACATTTCTTGATGAATAATTTCTTCACTTCATTTCTTTTTAAAACTTTTGTAAACAAGAATAGAAAACTGATCATGGCTATATTTTAGTTTGTTTTATCAAGCATCCAGTTACAAATAATACATGATGAAACACATCCTGTTGAACATTTGCAGTTTCTTTATGGATGTCTATTGATCTATTTCAGGGATTCTCATCTTTGTGCAGGTTTTCGCCTGATAAGTTATGGTATATTGACCAGATGCTCAAGGTTCTCTCTGAGGTAGGCAATGTTGTCATTGCACAAGATCTATCTCCTGATTTTAGGTTTTTTCTTAGAAAATGCCTCTTAACGAATTCATAATTTTATTAGATAGTCTGTTGTTAGATTTGCATGTAAGATTCTATCTTGTTTCTTTTGGCATTTTCTTTAAAAATACTTTTATTGCAGGGAATCCGTGATAGGTCGTAAAGAAAAACATGCTAATTCATCATGAATATAAATCTCTGTATATAATGCCAGCAGTTTTGGATGATTTGCCTGTGCAATTAATTTTTAGGAGAATCCTTAGGGCCTGTTTGGATTGACGGTCCCAATTGAATTGTATTGTATTAAACGGGTTAAAATACATTATACAATGTTTGATTTGGAGTTGAGATCCGTGGAGTACCATGCGTGCAAATACATTATTTCATCAAAAAATTCAAATGACGGTAGTGTATTGTCAGACGGCTCTGCTTCTTGCAGTACAACCTATTCAAGATACTATATTTGCGTGCGATAGAGGCTGCGTCTATTGCAGGGGTTTTTTTATTTGAGGACGGCCAAAAATTCTTACTCCAGCATCACCTTAGATCATCTCCCACCTTCTGCATGTGGCCATTCAGCAGAGAAGGTTCGCTTCCGAAGGTCTGACTTTCATAATACAGTTGGAAAATACACTTCTTACCACGTTGGATCAGGGCAAATCGGGAAATCATCCACTAGATCGGACGTAGGAAAGCTGATCGTTCAGGTACGAATATCTGCCTTCCCGATCATACTGCGATATGCATCTACCCTGAAACCATGTGCCGATTCAAGTTATAAGTTGCATGGCCCTCTTGGAGTGCAAGAGGCCCCTCGTTGATGGGGTGTATATGGTCTGTGTATACACCCCTATCTATGAAATCCCTATTCCCTTTCTAGGTCTGCCTATCTTTGAACGGAGTATTCGAGTCATCGAGTGACTTTTAGATCGGACCGACGATCCGATCACATGTTCTGGCTTTAACAAGTTGATATTTTTTCCCAATTTTTTAAAACATTTTTTCTTTATTTATCCCTATATTCTACGCCTTTTTTTTTTCCTAGAGATTGTACGGATCAAAAAAGTGGGCTAGATTATGGTGGGTCCCACAACTAGTAGATGCACGGTTGGAATTGGATCACCTCACAAAAATGAAAAGGTTTCTGATGTTGGATACTATGTGTCCCAAAATTTTGATCGGACGGCATCAATTGGCTATTTGGCCCTATTCGAAACAAAATCTGACAACTAAAATAGATGGACGGCGTGGATGGCTCGCGGACGTCAATGAGGGACCCACATAGCCCCTCAGAATCAACTCTACTCCAACAGCTGTTGAAAATAGCCATCGTCGTACAAGTATCCCCAATATTATACGTATATACAATACACAACCCTAATACGTCGTATCCAAACATTGATCAGATGAAGAATACGTATACTTGCCCGAACAATTCCTCCTATCCAAACATTGATTTATGGCATGTTGATGTGGATGTATTCTGAAATTGATCGAACGTATACAGGAACAGTAGTTGGATACAATACAATACACCCTTATACGTCAATTCAAACAGGCCCTTAACCTTAAAATTTGAAAGTAGGTAAGTGGGATTTTCAATTTAGGTCGGATTATTTGGGGCATTAAAAATGTGAGTCATCAACTGAGGTCGTTTTTATCATTTCAAAATGGCATCTAGCATCTACTTTCTCTCTCCAAGATTCTCTAGCTGCCTACTTTCCCTCTCCCGATCTCTCTCTCTTCCTTCCTCTCTCTATGTACAAAGCATGTGCCACAGCCCTAGTTTCCTTAACCCAAAAACTTATCTATATCTTTGTATTTTAATTAAAGTTTGATAAAAGTATGTGGGGTCCATAAGCTTTACATCTATCTATACTTACTCAGGCATCTATTGGATACTAATCTGATCCAAACAATTTTATGTTCTACATTATTGAATGTGTCAATTACGGTTAGGATTGGATATTACAACCCTCAAAATTATACAATCTTGGTATATGGGTACTATGATCCTCTCTATTTTGAAATATTAGGTTATTGTTGTTGTGATTGTCTAAATTATTACTTCTTAGGCTACAGGTACGGCAAGGATCTTCTGATACATGTGTGCGGCAGCTTTTCTTTTGTAATTTTACTATGAGGATATATTTGCACTATCACTGTGATATCAGGGATATAGTGCCCATGGTGTGTATCGTTTGAGTTTTATACATATGCACCACATATACAGTGGCATGTAGTCATGCAGACACATTTTATCTATCTGCTCCCAAAGTCCGTTATCTGAAGAGAATAAAAGCATAGACTTAATTGACATAATTGTATGTCTTGTCCTCTGTCAATTTTACAAAAAATCCGCCCAGCTTGTGATCTCCTCTTCGAACCAATGCATTTATTGGCAGCTAAAATGCAGTTTAAAATCCTGTCTATCCCACACAAACGTCCTTTTTTATGATGAAAATATCTGAGTCATGTCCTCCTTTAGTCTTTTAGAAAGACATTTTCCATCTTTTTGTACATGTTGCCAGCAAGGCTTATCGGAGTGAAGACTCACTGCCCCTCCAACCTTCAGGATAAGAGCACTGAAAATGGCATCAAGAGCCTTGCACTGTGTGGTTCTATCTTGAGTTTCCTTGAAGTTGCTCATGAGGAAATCTTTCATGATAGCTTAGCAGTTTTGTAAAAAGGCCACAGGGAAACTGTTACTTGGTCCCAGTGTCTTATCTCTTCACATGCTTTCACAGTTGACTTGAGTTTCCTTGAAGTCTCTCTCTAACTAAGTGTCCATATCGGAGGAAATCAGCCTGAAATGCAGCCCATTGTCTTTCGTCTTAGGATCTTTTTAGCAAAGAAACTCGTATCAAAATCCACAATCAATGATTTTATAAGTGGCATCCCTTCCACAAGATGGCCATTAACCTGAGTTTTATGATTGTGGTTTTGACGCTGCTTTCCATTAGCAATCTTATGGAAAAGAACAGTATTGGAATCCCCTTCTTTTAGCCATATCACTCTTGACTTTTGTCTTCATGCTGCCTCCTCCCTTCCAAGGATCTCATTGTACAATGATTTCAGAGATCCTATTTCCTCCCTTTCTTTCCTGTTCAAATTGCTATATTCCTCTTTCTTGTCCACCGTTTTTACAGAAGTTTGAAGTTCCTCCTTGGTGACATTATCTTGCCCAAGCATCTCTGTGCTCCATGTTTTTGGCTTGCATTGATAAGTTGAAACATTTTTCATGAATCTATGCCCAACATACCTTCCACATTGCACTCATCCCACCATGCAGCAGCTAGATGAAGAAAACCTTCTTCATCCAGCCACCAATTTGAAAACTGAGTGCGAAAGTAACTGCAATAATTGAGGGTTCCAAACAGATGGACGCCTGATTGATGCAGGCCTAGGAACAAGGTATTCCATAACAGTAACAGTGACCGTAACGGCCACCATTGTTACCATTTTTTAAATTTTTTTTTGAAAAAAAATCTATTTTGGCACCATCATGGGCCCATTTAGAGGCCATTATGGGACCATCATGGGGCTCTTACGGTCCATTTTTTCTGTAACCGCCGTTACGGCTGTTTTGGCCCCGTAACACGTGATGGTTACCACCGTTACCATTACGTAACGGCCATGGTTACCACCGTTACCATTATGTAATGGCCATTATGTAAACATTTTAGCATACAATGCCTCGGAGTACAGACTGAACCACCTCCAGAAACTGAGCATCCCAATCCACAGTAATCAGGAATCTGTTCTAAAAGCAAACTGGCTGTCTTGATTATTACTTCGCATGTCTCTCATCACAGGGGAAGAATGAACTATTTCAATCTACAAGTCTGCAAACCTCCTTCTAGATGTAGTCATCTTGCAACCACTTGATTTTTCGAATGCGAAGGTGTTGAAATTCCCCCAACGCACCAAGGAAGATTCCACGTCCCAAAAGCTGTTGATCATTCAGACAATAGATCTTTCCTTTGACTGGATCAGTTGGCCTCTAGACTGAAGATATAGTTTCCAGAAACCATCTTCCGCTGAGCGGCAGCATAAAGACAAAGAAAACTCTCCCCATCACACATCATCAACTGTGATTGGGTAACAATTCCACATGACGATGAAGCCCTTTGACTACTCCCTACATGTCATTGACATCCCTATCTGAAACTGACTCCAACTTTGGTTTTTGTAATAGCACAATATCACATTTGATCCTTACCAGATTTCGAATTACTCTTCTTCAATCTGGATTGCCATGGCTCTAACGTTCCACGATATTTCTGTATTTGAGAACT
Source organism: Magnolia officinalis (assembly GCA_021015155.1). Classification (NCBI taxonomy): domain Eukaryota; kingdom Viridiplantae; phylum Streptophyta; class Magnoliopsida; order Magnoliales; family Magnoliaceae; genus Magnolia; species Magnolia officinalis. The sequence continues at coordinate 23,221,450 of JAJHSJ010000015.1, forward strand.
TCTGGATTTCCTTCCCTGACCTTTTGTAGTATCGACTTTCAACTTGCTACCTGTGTCATCTCATTTTGCAAACCCATCTACCATCCACGGCGGATCATTAATGAAACCATCCGTGTTCCATTTGTGCTAACAGATGCTTGAGCAATTCAGGATTTCCAGAATAAGATAAATCCCAAATTCACTCCCAGATCAACCCAAGAGTTGCACTTGTTGTCTGGATGGACTCTGACATACACAGTCATCTTCTTGATATTCTGATGTTTTTCATCATTGCTGGCAAGTTTTTCAGAGTCAATCACTCTGTATTAGCCATGTTTAACCCTGTATTTATCTTCTCTAAAAGGATGCGAGGATGCTTCAAGATTTCTGCTACCCAGTGAAGAGGCTGACAATCGCACTTCGTTCCCCGTTCAGTCCCCTCTTTCCAAGGACCTTCCCCCTGTTAGCACCTGAGGATGTCATGTATTAGGATTTCTGGTAGCAGTGTGGAATGTGGGAATGTGAACAATCATTAACAACACGAAAAGAGGAAGTCCTTGCATGATGTTAAAAATTCACAAAGAAACTCTTCACATGTTCTGCTGTAGCAATTGGTCTATTCTTAACCATTTTCAGTCAAGCCATTGGAAGGCTTTAGTGTACCGATGGACACTTACAAAGATGGGGTTTGAGGTAACTTCCAAATATGCCTGTTTGTTTGCACAATTGCTTGTTCTTTTAAGGGCAATATTGGAAAATATATTGCTGAGACCATTTTTTTCCTAAAAGAATCCAATACATGTGAGATATCCTTAGCTGTGTTCATTTGAGAAGTTGTCAAATTCGGGCTGTCAATACCCATGTCCATATGTCAAAATTAATGCTCATAGCCAGGTGAACTTTGATGCACCAAAGGCCAAGTTCTTCTGTATTTGAATTTGGAGCATGTGTGCTATGGGATGTGGTTAGATGTAAAATTTTCTTTTTGATGCATTTAGTATGCCTATTTGGTCATTCTAATGCCTTTCGAAGTGCAAGCCTTGGTTGAGAAGCTTTTTTAAAATGTTGGATGGGAAGTGAGGGAATAGAAACATGGATACCTGTATTTCTATCTGGAATTTGGTTTGGATTTGGATCCTTATTTGCTTGGCACTCTGAAAGGATCTTTTGATCTTCGCATGATGGATACTTCAATCTACATATGATGATTTTGTCTTGGCATTTATGGAAAGGAATTTTGAGCTTTTGATGTTGGATTTGTGATTCAGGGGAAATCAAGGGTTTGTGGTTTTCTGCAGGATGATAATCTACATTCTGCACTAGAAAGGGTTCCGTGTTTGCCCTGGAAATATGAAGGGCTAGTGTTTTGCTTGGGAAATAGGGTTTTTGGATTACCTCAGGCGAAGAGTTTCCCCATCTGTTAGAGAGTGCAACATCCTGCATGAATTACTAATCCAAGGAAAAAAAAAACTCCAGTTTAGTACTTACGGATACATTTTTGAAATATGAATATTGACAGAAATATTGCCATAAGATTGGTACTTTTGTAGCTCGTGTTTATTAATGTTTTAGTTCTAACAAGGAGAGCCTGTGCTTTTAATTTTATCTTTTTCTTTAAGAGGGCATGTATGATTTCTCTTAATTTTCTTCATTCCCCTGTACTGGTTTAATCTGATGAGTGCAATATGTCTTAATTTTCTTCATTCCCTTGTGTTGGCTTAATCTTATGAGTGCAATGTGTATCATTTAATTCCTCTCATGTTTTCTATTTATTTCATAGGCTGGCAATTATGTAAAAGATGAGGTATGGCATGCCCTTATAGTTGTTGTCAGCAATGCTTCAGACCTTCATGGATATACTGTAAGATCCCTTTACAGGGCGTTCCAAACTTCAGGTGAACAGGTATTTTACATTACAAATCATAACCATGGCTAATTAACAGTTCATGTAATTTGTTTTGCTCTTTTTTTATTTTGAGGTGGTTGTTTAACTTAAATTGCGCAGGAAAGTCTTGTTCGAGTGGCAGTCTGGTGCATTGGAGAATATGGTGAAATGCTGGTTAATAATACTGGAGTGCTTGAGGGAGAAGAACCAATGACTGTAACTACATCATCTCTATAAATGACCTTTTTTATGAGCTTACCAGTAATTGCTTTGCGTCCCTTTTTGTTACCCTTTAGAAAAATGATCTGGTGCTGGTTATCTTTATTAGTGTTCGAAATATCGGTATCACGTTATGTATTGCATCCTTGGGATACAGATACGTATCGGTTATCGCACGGGATACATTGTTTGTATCAGGTAATTTATCCAAGGTGTTTAAAAACGGTTTCGTATCGGCCGTAACGGCCGATACGTAACGGTAACGGTCGTAACCATTAAGCATTACGAGGTCGTAACGGCCACCCCCTCAATTTTGTACCAGTAACGGCCGTTATTGCCCTGTAATGGTCAGGGCGTAACGGTCAGAAAACAACTCTTTTGCTTTTTAAGCTCTGATTTTTCACATTTGTGGATACTTTTCTCTTCCAAATTCTTTCTAAACCATTTTATTGCAAATTCCGACCACCCTTAGCTTGAAATTAAGGATCAAAACTAGTTATATTAATGATTTTCTTGATTCGAAGCTCCGTGGGCCATTTTTCGGAAATTCTTCAAAAATAGGTATTTATACTTTTTGTTTTTCTTCTTTTTTATGTATTGCTGTTTTAATGGTAGAATATGATGTGTTAATCATAGTAGAACATTTTAATATTCATTTAACAGATTATAGTAGTGATTATATATATATATATTTCTATTTTCGCACTATTTTCGGCCAATTTTTAAAAAATACGAAAAATCTTTTTTTCTTCAATGTATTGCTATTTTAATGGTAGAATATTATGTGTTAATCATAGTAGAACATTTTAATGTTCATTTAACATATTATTCTAGTGATTTTATATTTAAAATTTTTTTTTTTTCTATTTTCAGACTATTTTCAGACTGTCCGATACAACTTCTCACCAAAGAGTGGACCGTTACACCACCATCAATATATTTCAAATTATAAATGAATGCATATTTAGAATATTTAGAATATACCGGATTTAATGGATATTTTTCTATAATTTTTTTGACAAAAAAAATTGCACCGTTACAGGACCCGTATCGGCCGTTACGGCCCCGTATTGGCCGATACTGGGCGTATCCATATCGGTGACGGTGGGCACCGTTACACCCACCAATACCACAACAGAACACCTTGAATTTATTGCAGTTTTTTGGAAACATGGGTAAACATTGGAAAAATGGTTGAATTTTTCAATGAAACTTTAGGGATTGCTAAAAAGACCTTAATACACACTTTTAAATCATAACATCTCAAAAAAGAAGTGCACAGAATAGGTTTACTTTGTACAGGGTCCTAAGCTATGTGCTGTCTAACTGAACTAGTGCAAATATATTCAAATTGAATGCATAACATTTAGAGTGTATGTGATGATCATTTCATCAAACACTCCTAAACACTTTGAAATTAGTCTCAATTGGCAATTGGTTAAAGGGAAATTTTGAAAAAAAAAAAATTAATATTTTAATAAATTTTTATTAATTTTTAATTTAAAATGATTTTTATTTTCCAAAAATTGACAAGGACTTGACAAATCGGTAAATCAGCTCTCATTCTTGATTTCATGTTTGGAGTGCAACATTGCAACAAAATTGGGAGAAATTGGGGAAAATTTGAAATTTCTCCAATTTTTCCGAAATCGGACCACCTACACTGAAAATTTGATATTAGAATGTATGTGATGATCATTTAATCAAATACTCTTAAATACTTCGGAATTAGTCTCAATTGACAACTGGTTTAAGGAAAATTTCGAAAAAAAACATAGAGAACATGAACAACCAATGGATGTTGAAATCAATGCTCCAACTCCATGTTTTCTCATGCAAAACATAAATAACCAATGGATTTGTAACCATTTGACACTGATTTAACATAATTTCAAGAAAAAAGGGATCGAAAATTGAAAATGCTTACTGAATCAAACATGTTGGATGTATTGGCACTTCCTGTGTGTTTCATATCACACACGTGGGATACAAGATATATCATGGGATATATCGGCGATATTTAAAACATTGATCTTTGTTACCAAGTATGGGTGTATTTGTGGGCCCCTTACAACTAGTGGTGATTGGCCTCGGATTGGGAAGTAGTTTGGTACTTTTTATCTTTTTTCTTTATATTTGATTTTTCATACGCTTATAGAATACAATATGATCATCATCATCTAATCCTCATCCCAACTAATTGGGATCGGTTAGCTATACGAATCTTATTTTGCCACTCCACTATCAAGGACGTACAATATGCTTATAATCTTTAAAAGAAAATGTAGTAGGAGAATAGTCTAATGCAAGGGCAAAAAGAAGAGAATAGAGACCAAAACAAAGAAAAAAGAAAAATACATATACAAGAACACCCAACCATTAAGGTGCCCGCTCCCTAATACATAAATTGACCCTTTCAATCACCCTGGTGATAGAACACTTTCTATTCCTAAAGCAACTACCATTTTTCTCCAACCAAAGGTTTCAAATGACCAAGAGAAGAGCATTCCTCTACATCGAGGAGGCCTTCTTGCTAGGGCTAGCCGAGTGCTAGGCTAGGAGTTCAAAGAGCATGGCATAACCCATAGCATGCTAAAGTGGCAAAGAATACTGCTCCAAACCTCCCCAGCCATTGCACAGTGAATGAAAAGATGGTTCACTGATTCTGCATCCTCGAAGCAAAGAAGGGAACCATTAGGAAGCATCATGTCTCTTTTGCATGAATTGTCCACCGTCAGGATCTTGCTTCTACCAGCCAACTAGGCGAAAGCAACCACCTTAAGGGGAGCTCCATAGGACCAAACAACAACAACAATTGGGTGGTGAGGCACCTGGGCCCAAGAATATGAGATTAGAGAAAACAAACATCTCACCAAGAAGAGACCAGACTTATCCAATCTCGAAACTAGAGTCGTTAACGCCAAGATCATGTTGGACACCATGCGTGCGAGAAAGAAGGCAAGCTAGCTCGATGATCTTCTTGTTCAAGAGGTTTCTATGGCAAGAGGGGACCTAGATTCCATCACACCTAGAGAAGAAGAAGCAATTAGCCATTGAAACATCCATATTTAGGCAGAGGCCGGTAAGCCTAGGAAAGATAGACCTAAGGTTAAATTCCCCACACCAAACACCTCCCCAGAACCTGACCTGAGAGCCCTCCTCTATTGAGAAACTCATACCTTCAATGAACTTAGGAGCTACCCTAGCAATAACTTTCCAAGAAGATGAAGCACGGTACAAGGAAGAACCCTTAATCCACCACCCCATTCAAGAAGACCCATACTTGCCCAATGTTTTAAATAGCTACGCTATGTAGCGTGTAGCTCACGCTACGTAGCGTAGCTTAGCCTTACCGCTACGTAGCTCGTGGAAATAGCTTAAGTCACGTGTAGCCTACGCTACATGATAATTTGCATACGCTACATGCCATAGACTATACGCTATACGCTATGTAGCTTACATTACAAGTTATTTTTCATTACAACAAAATCAATTATATTTTCAATGATTTGTTACATTTTCTATTTTCAATAAAAATTAAATAATCTTTTCAATGCTTTTAGTAAAATAATGTAAGTAACAATATTAAATCAGTTTTGTTGCTCTTCTCTACCTTTATACTAAATCATTGTCCTTTCTTATTACTTTAGATTGCATTTAGTTGCACCAAATATCATGCAATTTTGTTAAATTTCATTATTAATCAGTATAATTTGGTGCATAATATTATGAAATTGGTGCAACCAAGTGCAACCTTGAATAAAAATCTAGTAGCATGTAGCTTACGCCTCACGCTTCATAAGGGCGAGTAGAGGTGTACACGAGTCCAAAATACTCGTTTACTCGCTCGACTCGACTCGGAAATACTCGACTCGACTCTGCTCGAAGTGAGTTGGAGCCGAGTACGAGCAAAATTTAGGTACTCGAAATGAGTATGAGCCGAGCACGAGCATGAACATACTCGACTCGGTACTCGACCAGGGGTATAAATACCCTTCTATTTTCACGCCCGCCCGTTCAAACTTCAAAAACCCTAACCCCCCCCCCCCCCCCCCCCCCCCCTCCCATACCAGCGCCCAGCGGCCATCCCCATCCGGTCGTCACTCCTCTTCTCTCTCTCTCTCTCTCTCTCCCCTTCCTGCCGCTCGTCCAGTCGTCCCTGCCTTGCCCTGCTCGCCCGGTGCCGCAGCTCTTCCCTGCCGCTTGTCCGTGCCCGTTCGGTGTGGTAGATTTTCCTTGTTGCTCGACCCTGCCCTCTCCGATGCTGGTCGTCCGGTCCCTGCTGCAGCTTGCCCGGTAAGCACCTATCCAATGGGCCTTTTTTGGACAGTTACATTTACAAATTAAAAAAAAAAAATGCAATATTTTGGGACTGATTTAGATGTAATCTAAGCTCTAACAGTGGATTTCAAACCACTCTGTTAGGGAATTTGAAACCCCCATTTACTTTGAGATGCCAAACAACCAAGGGATTTGAAATCTCCTCAAATTCCCTGAATCCATGGTGCCAAACGACCCTTAAGTGTCTGATTTTTCTTCCATTTCTCCTCTCATTATCGATGAGAGAAGATGAGTTAAGTTCAAGTCAGGTTTAGAGGCTAGAAAACCGTATAACAATTGGCACTCGAAAACTCTACTCGAACTCGGCTCGGAATCTGCTCGGACTCGACTCGTACTTGACTCGGCTCGGGCTTGCCCGAGCCAAGCCGAGTATGAGCTGGGGCTGAGCATACCGAGCACGAGCACGAGCATGGCAATACTTGACTCGACTCGACTTGACTCGTGTACAGCTCTAGGGGCGAGTGCTACGCTACACGCTATTCACTATTTAAAACACCGTACTTGCCAATGACAATGGACTTCCACAGCCTATCTTCCTTGACCCCAAACCTCCACACCCTTTACATAGGAGAGCTAAATTAACTTCATCTACCTTCTTGATCCCAACGCCCCCTTCAGAAGTGGGCTTGCGAACTTCCTTCTAGATAAGGAGATGAAATTTGCCTGAGGAAGACCCCCTCTGCCACAAAAAGTTCCGCCTCAATCTATCAATCTTCTCAATAACCGACTTGGGGTATTGGAAGAGGGACATCAAATACAAAGGTAAAGTGGAGAGTGGAGCCTTAATCAAGGTTAATCTATTCCCGAAGGAGAGAAACTTACTCTTCCAAGGGGATAAGTTCCTTAACATCATCTCCAGACCTTATCTCACAAATGCTTGGCAGGTTTCCTGACACAGAGACAGGCCCATATAAGTGCAGGGAAGGGCCCCAACTTTGCACCAAAAAATGTTAGCAAGCAAGGAATCTCCGAGACAAACAAGGTGAACCCTGAACAACTCACTTTTGATGAGATTACCTCTTAGATCCGAGGCAACCTCAAAATATCTTATAATTTTTCTAAGGTTGTCCGCCATCAGCCCATTAGCTTCATAGAAGATTAATGTGTCATCTACAAATTGGAGGTGACTGACTCTATGAGGGAAATTAGGGACCGCAAAACCTTGGAATAAATGCACCAACCGACCCATCTCCAACATATGACTCATTGCTTCAGAAACAATGATGAAAATGAATGGGGAAAGAGGGTCCCCTTGCCGGAGGGGCCTTGAGGCTGGGAAGAAGCAGAAAGGGGATTTGTTAATGAGGACGCATGTTATAAAGGCTTGGGCAATCCAAAAATTTGACCCTTACACACAGGTTATACCTTTTGTTTCAGGAACCCCTTATTGTGGCACCACCCCTGTACTGGTCCAGCTCCTGCTCACTCTTTTACTTCAAAGTTGTACTCCCACTCCCTTTTCCTAGACATTTACACTTGCCAACATCTTGTAACAGATGCCCTCCTCTCCTACACCTGAATCTTCTCCTGTTCACATCCTACTCTATGAACTAAGGTTTGGTGACTGCATGGGTGAACCAAGAGAGAGTAAAAGATTAGTCTCATAGCCAATTAACATGGTTATTAGGAATCGATTAAAAGTAAGTTTTATTTCACATGATCACATCCTTTGAATGGGCTGCCAATGCATTAAACATTGCTGCTATCATGCTGCAGGCAAATACTTATTTAATTTGTTATAAGGTAGCATGTAAGAGAAATTGCCTTGCATTTATACTTTTCTGTTGATTTGTTTTATTTGTATCTTGCTCATTCAGTCTCTTCTTCTTGAAAGCACACAACCAACACAAAGTTTGCATAGCAGGTAACAGAATCTGATGCTGTGGATGTTATCGAGTCTGCCTTGAGACGTCACATGTCGGACATCACTACTCGAGCAATGTCTCTAATTGCTCTTTTAAAGCTCTCATCTCGTTTCCCGCATTGTTCACAGTAAGTTTGTTTTTCTTTTTCAGTGATGCATATGCTTTTATGATTTGTGACTGCTCTTTTGCCCAAGATTTCGTCTTCTTTACTCCACTCTCTTCAGTCTGTCCAATAAGCTGAACAAATCTCTTCACATAACTATTGATGCTCAATGTAAGGTCCTTGTGCATTTTTATTTTTTTTAAAAAATTTTTTGAAGGTTGGAAAAATATATAAAAAGGGGAGCAAATGCAACCCGCAGAAAAGCAACAAACAAACAAAGAGAAAGAAAGGGAAGAAACCAGCTGTACAACTCAACGCCAACCTAGAACCCAGAAAAGACTATGAAAACCCAGACAGAAAAGGAAGCCAAACACAACCTAACCCCAAAAGGGGAAGGAAAACCAGCAGAGACCTAGAAAAACGAAAAGCTATACAACTTGAGAGGCAAAAGGCTCGACAGAGCCGGAGGCCGCTCACAAGCCCGAAATCACAATGAAGAGATCATGATGTTGTCACTGCCCGAAAGGTTCCCAGCCCACTCCTTTAGATCGTGCAAAAGAAGGAAAGAAACTCTAGATGATTGAGACGAAGCATCCTGAAAGCATCCGTAGTTCCTTTGTCTCTAGAGAGCCCAAAAGGCAGCCATCACTGCCAGACGCCATATGGAGAGGGTGTTACCATCATGCACTCTAATGTCGAACCAGCCGGAGAGTAAGCTAGAAATGGAGTTGGGCATCACCCACATGTGTTGGAATCTATTGTGAACTGAGGACCAGACTTCGACTGCAAATGGGCAGTGTAGGAATAGGTGGTTGATGGACTCGGCCACTTTCTGACAAAGAGGATGTACGTTTGGAAGGATCATTCCTCACTGTTGCAGGTTGTCCACCGTGAGGACTCTGCCTCTCGCAAGCACAAGTACAAGCACAAGGATCAGCTTGTGCATCTTGTTTGTCAGAATATATGCATAAACTGGTCCTGGCACAGAAATGGGAGCCTTTTTCATGAAAAAAAGAAGAAAAATGTTATGGAGTTTGTCTTTGTTATCCGGTCTTTGGTCCATACGGAGATAAGGGAATGATATAATCTACTACTAATTGGAAAGTAACAAAGCCATCTTCCCTAGGGCAAAGGGGAGGGTATTTTTATGGGCTTTGGCAGTTACCCATTTTAAGGTCTGTAAATCGGCGGATATTGTGGTTCTGTTGGAGGGTGCGTCCTTCGTCGTTGTTGGAGGAGAGGGTTGATCTCTCACCATCACTTTTCTTCCCCTACCTTTGTACTCTCTTTTGTCTGGTGCTAATAAATTCCTGACTCCTGAGTTATCATTCCTAAAAAAAATACCCATAAACTGCTAATTACTTTAATTTCCTTCTAGTTGTTACTTCCCCTGGTAGATTTTTTGTTATCTTAACCACTGGTATTGGTTTAACTACAGAACCTATGTTAGTGGCTATGGATGTCTCCATTAAGAGATGGAAGAGGGAGTGAAATTAATAGACGTTTGTCCAAGAATGAGGTCGTAGAATTTGAAAAGAGAGAAATCAATGGTGTTCAGTAATAAATTGATGGAAGAAGGAAAATGGAATGGTGAAGAAGTTGATGTTATAATAAAATTAGATGATAGAGTGCATTAGGAAAGTGGCAAAAGAAGTTAAAGGATTATTTAGAGGGAAAAAGTGACTAATTTAAAGAAACTTGACGGTGGAGTGATAGGGTCCAAAAGGCTATTAGCGAGAATTGATCATGTTTCATGGCCTGACAAGGTACTAGAAAGGAGGAAAATGTAAAAGAGCATAAAATTGTCCAAAAGGGCAGTAAACAAGTAGTTTGGCTTCAGTTAAGGCATATGATGTGGTATACTATAGATTGGGGACGAGATGGTGAGAAAGTTTTCTTCAAACTTGCAAAGTTGAGACAAAGGATAGGGACCTAAATCATGTTTTATGTATTAAGAGCTATCACCAGACTATCAAAGGTGGTAAGGATGACAAGGTCAAGGAAAGTGGAGCAGCTATTTTTAGAACTTGCTAAATCATGACCACTTGTGGGAGCTTAGAAATAGAAGGAATCATAAACTCAAATGAGGATGGAGGCCATAGATACCTTCGTAGGATTAGGATACTAATTGAAAGAAGATATAAGAAAAATGAAGACAACAAAAGGCTGTTGGACCAGATGATATACCAAAAGAGTTTTGGAAGTGCATGGAGGCATTGATCTATTTTGGTTGACGAAGTTGCTGAGCAAGATCGTTAGATTGAAGAAAATGCTAGATGAATGGAGAAAAAGTACTGTGGTTCCAATTTAAAAGAATAAAGAAAAAGGAGAGTGCTACACTAACTCTCGTGGGATTAAGCTTTTGAGTCATACGATGAAACTTTGGGAGAGTGATTGAGCAAAGATTAAGGCTTGATACAAATGTACCAGAAAGTCAGTTTGGATTTACGCCAGCAAGGTCAACCATTGAGGCCATTTTTCCACGTAGACAACAAATGGGGAAATATTGTGAGGGTATGAAGGATCTCCACATGGTCTTATTGACTTGAAGAAAGCATACTATAGGTCCCTGTAGAGAATTTGTCGGGGCTTGACAAAGAGTCTCAAATATTGTTTACAAATGACAGAGTTCTGATTGACAAGATGAGGGAAGTGGTAAGCACAAAGCTTGAACTATGGAGGAATGCTTTGGAATCTAATGGTTCTAAAATAAGTTGGACTAAAGTAAAGTATGTGGAATGCAATTTATGTAACAATAGGAGTGGAAATGAGGAATTAGTTTAAGATTGATGACCAAGGATCCCAAATGACTATTTTCAAAAACTAGTGTCAATAATTCATAAGTGTGGAGAGATTGAGAAGGATATTGCTCGTAGAATTACAGCTGAAGTCTGGAAGTGGAGATGCGACTTTAGAACTTTTTTTTTTTTTTTTTTTTTAAATGTGATTCTGCATATCAATTAAACTGAAGGGGAGAATTTATAGGATGGTTATGAGATCAACCTTGCTTTATGGGATAAAATGTTGCGTAGTCAAGGAACAATGTATTTGTAGGATGAGTGTGGCTAAAAATGTGATGCTAAGATATACAAGTGGCAAGATGAGGAAGGATAGAAATAGAAATGAGTGCATTTGGGGAAATTAGAGTAGCACCAATAGGTAGTAAGATGAGGGAAAGTGAAGTTAGATGGTTTGGCCATGTGCAAGGGAGACCAAGAACTGCTCAAGTTACGAGTGAGTTCAAGTTGAAGGCTCTAAAAGGGCATGGAAGGCCTGAAGGGTTGTGGGTGGATCTAGTGAGAAAAGATTTGATGACCTATGGTTTAACTGAGGAGATGTCCCTTGATAGAGTGGAATGGCAGAAAAAAAGGTTCTTGTAGTTGACCTCCTTTAGTTGGGATAAGGCTTTGATGCTGATGATGAATGATGAACTAGTGGTATGGGTAATCTCAATATCACGATCATATCCTTTTCCTTGCTACTTGTGTGGTTTTGTAATCTCCATATGATAATTTCAATCCTTTCATTTCCATATAAATCAAGCACTTCATTTTCCATCATGCTCCCTGATGGATCTGGAAGATTGAGATGTGAGGCTGGACCATATCAAATTTGAATCATGGATATTATTTGGTCACTATATGTTGGGCTATGTGGCTACAGATTTTTGTGCAGTGTACCGAAGAAGATTGTTTGGGTTATATTGATATGGAGTTTTGTAATTTGTGGGTAGGGGGTTTTGGTTGATCCCTCATCATCCTATATTGTTCCTGAATTGTTCTCTCCTACTTTTGTCCAGTCTTAATAAAATTCATGTGACCATTCAAATATGCAAACATATAGAGATGCACATACGTATATTCATGGTAAAATATGAATGGAAATAGATTTTAGTTGTAGCAACCTTCTACTGGAGGTGATGCTCCTGCTCCTGCTTGGTAACAAGGCTCCTACTTCCTACACATTTACACTTCCTAGCATTTTGAACAGATGCTTTCCGGCAGTTGAATGTGCTCAGTGGATGGAGGGGGTGGCCTATCAATAATCAATTTGACCTTATGCCATATATATATATATATAT